>VXAV01006803.1:63654-83345 GCA_013399715.1 Alectura lathami | reverse complement strand
GACTCCCAAGAAGAATACACAAAATTCCATGTTCTCTACACTACCAATTGCTCATTTGAATAGTCTCATTTGCTAATTCAGCATTTGTAAAGATGCACAGAGAACTCACTGCATTCATCAAGTAGAGGGTGCTATTCACCTGCTTACTACTTGACATTTTTCTGTGTTCACTGTCATTTCACTGAAGTATCAGCATGGATGTGATGGTTTCACTTGTCCACTGCCAAACACTGCTACAGCAACAGCCCAACAGCTAACAACCAACCACTTGAACTTAAGATAGGCCATTTTTATTGCCACTGCTAGTTCTTTAGCTCTGTTTCCAACAGTTCCAGTACAATCAGTGGTGAAAAACAAAAGAAAAAAAAAAAACAAATCTACCACACCCAAACCTCCACAGCACTATGCTCCCCTTTCCTCCTAAGAGCATTCCTACTGCACAAATCATCAGTAGCCTAAATCCTTACTTCAAATTCCACAACGTACCAGCAGTTATTTAACAAAGTGGGTCAGCGAGAAAGGTAGCATTTAGCTCACACAGCACACATGAACAGCCAGCTGGCTGCTCTCAGACAAGGCCACCCACCATCTCCTTTGTGGCACTGCCACGCACCTGCACCAAGTTGTGCTCTGTTCGAAGAGACAGATCCATGTGTGCAGGAGATGGTGCTAGATGCAACAACAAATAGAAATTGTGGCTAGGAAAGGATACTGGTTTTGAAGTCATCTGGGAGTTCAAGCTAACAAATCATTTTCCTTCACCTGGTGTTTTCCTGGCCAAATTCACACGATAACAAAGGCCTGTTTACACAGCTGGGCTTGTGGATTCCCATCAGTTGCAGCTCAGAACTACCAAGCATGCTGCATTTAGACCGCTGCAACTAACTCCATATCCAGGCCAAAGCCAAACATCCTGAGATACCCAGAACTCCATCGACACTTCTTTCAGGACAGACTCTTAGCCACTCCGCATGTTACATTCCTCAATTATTTCAGCTGATTTATAAGCCTTAGCCACAGCATTCTCAAGTTTGTTCAGACCTTGTCAACCTAGGGGCACACACTTTATTTTGACAACTTCATTTTGACCATGAAAACAACGCAGTTCTTGAACAGGCAGCTCAGTAAACACAATTATCTTTAATGAAAACATACATATTCTGCTCTGTCTTTTGCTCTCTGGTCGGCCATTCATTCTCACAGGCTTCTAATTTATTTTATTTCTGACTTAATACTCTCATTCAGTGGCTCCTGTCCAGATTTCAGTTTATTCCTTCAATCGCTGCACCCAGGCCACATTTGCATTTCATCTACACCTGTCAGTTTAACCACCAGGTATTGTTCAGGTCATTGATCACCTTTCCACTGCACTTAATCACACTGTAGCATGATTGAACACTTACTTGAGGCTTTGCAGTTAGCCCCTTACTTCCTCAAACCTCAGCTCCCCACATTTGTTTTCTTTCTGTTTTTAATTCAGTTCCTGCTGTGAAGTTGCTGAAGGTTCTGACTATTTATCTCTTCTGTCCATGATTCCGTCATGCCCCCAGAAAGAGCAATAGAAATTAAATTAGCAACGCTACATTTTGTGCTGTGTCTAAGAATTGCAAATTCCAAGCAGTACTTGTTTTTCTACAGAGCACTAACCTCAAGCATTTTGTCAGTATAAACCAAGACCTTATTCTATCAATGCCATTTTTCATCTATTCTCCACTGAAGCAGAAAGTAATGATTTCAGAGAAGAGTTTGCAGACAAGCATTTGGACAGATCCTTTTTTTTAAAAAAAAAAAAAAAAGCTGCAAAATATGCTCCGTAATACATATGATGCATCCCAAAACTGATTAGAGTGCAAGGCTTCTGCAAACCTAACAGAACATTCTCAAACAATCCTTCATTTTTGTTTTGTTGTCCTTTCTAATGACTAGACATAATTAAGTTTCACTTATATTAGCAATAGGAGGCTGCAGGAATATGCAAGTGGTAATACCACCAGTTCCCACTATGCAGCACAAGCCTACAGCAGTAACTAGCAGATATTACCAGTGTCCCATGTGTTTTGTGCATGTCTCTTAGAAGAGTTTACAGTTTCAAAATACAGAGAAACAAACAGCCAATAGTGACAGGCTCCAGTAAGTGCTGCAGTTCCCCTGCTGGTTAATACAAGAGAAGTAATAGCCATGTTTCTGTGACAGTGGCATGTTTGAGCTAGGAATTTATTTCAGAGAACAGCTAAGTATGGCAAAATATTAATGAACTACTGGTTTCCTTCTCTAGGTGAAACAAAATCCATTAACGTCATCTTAAAATTCTCAGCTGCTTCCATAGATCTTTTTAAATGGCTGTGGAGGATACCGTATGCAATATTAGATAAGTTACTATTCACCATTTTAACAGAGAAAGGTTTTACTTCATAAATACCTTTTAATTACACAACCTAAGACTGCATTTATAGCTGACATTCAGAAGTGTAGTCCAGAGGTCATAAGATTCCTAAAAAAGTGCATATTCCAAGAATAAAAAAGTATATCCAGAAGGAGTCCACTTAGTCGCTGACCTAAAAATACAATTGTCAAATCCAGCCTAGTTAAACCAATGAAGTGAACTATTTGATGGTTAGGATACAATGCAATAAACACAGTTTCAATTTGTACATGAGAGACAACTCTTGATGTTTATCAGTTAAATCTCTAACTTTCTTGCCTTCAGGACTCCTGTAACAAAGGTAAGTATCTGTCAGATCTCACCAGAATCAAAAAAAGGTAACACAATGAACACATACTTCCAATGAAGTCAGGTGACTTATGCATCCAATTCCTCAGCAAGAATATATCAGCGCATTTGACAGTTCTGCACTACAGACTTCCTTTTTCCATTCGTACTTTTTCATGCAGTTCAGATAGGCATATCTAGTTTGTTGCAATGAATATTTGTGCTTGAAAAATGGTCTCTATTTATGAAAGCTGAGAAAACATGTTTTTATAAGACTTCATGCTCCATGTTAGTCCTTCTTAAAATCTAAGTGGTTATCTGTGATAAAACAAGGTGGGTGGGAAGCAATGCCACTATTTTTGAATTAGTGCAGAGAATGGTCAACCCTTGCCTACAAAGGCTCCAGTGCATCTGAGGTAATACAAGTCCTGTCTAAGTAATGAAGCTTTGACACATTAGTACTGTAGCCTCAACCTGGAGCAGCAAGCTTAAGAAATTGAGGAGGAAGAAGGAGGAGGAAGCAATCTTTAAGACCCAAGCAAAGCACATTTGCTCTTAGGCATGCAAATGGAGCACCGTAGTCAATATTTAAGAGGCATAACCATTTAGGTGTCAGCTATTACTAGTTACTGAGTGCTACAACATAAAGTTAATGATTCAGTTAAATTTTAAGGAAGACCGTGCACCAGCAGCTCAACGTCTTCATGTAAATAATTACAACTGCATTAGTACAAGATGGTACATTGCTCTCCGCATACAAGCTGGTATAACATTACTGCAAAAGCAGAGATGTTTACAATTACTACAGCAAAAATTTCAAAAACTCTGCATGAAATAGACCCCGATCCCCTATTTCTGTGTTTGTTTCAAGACAGAACAACCGCAGTATGTGAGAAGCGAGCAGACTACATGTACAGCTGGCATTGTTATCCTGGTCACAAAGAGTTCAGACAAGGCCAGGCTACTCTAACTGCTTGTTTTCCCAGGCAGAACGCTGAACATGACATGAAGCCATGCTGCTGCAGCTCTGCTATTTCAAGATACTCTAGATATGGCTATGCGAGCTGCAGTCACAGCAATGAATCCAGGAGAGCACATCAAGGCTCCTGAGGAGACTGCTGGGTATATGCTCATTATGCACTATGCCGTCGTATGACACTCCACCGCTGATTAGATAATCGTGTAATAACTGACTGTTATAACTTCGTTAAACAAGTATTCCTCACACCCGAGACCTGACTACAGCTCCATTCCTACCCAAATTAGAAACACTGCTCAGATCATAACTCTAAAAAGCTAGCATTGATACATTTGAAAGTATAACACAGATGAAGCAAACACAGGAACTTTTGCCCTCTTTTAGTAAAGTTAGTTAAATTTTCACACATTATAAAAAGCCTATCATGTGACCCAAAGTGAGGTTTAACCCTCATTCAGAGCTCAGGCCACTGAAGTGCATGCAATTGTTTTCATAATTATATTCATTTATAATCGAGGGGAAACATTTTTTACTCATTGCTGTTAATACAAAACTATTTTTTACAGTAGGAGTGGTAGAAATCAAGCTTTTGGCTACAGAAGCAACACATTCTCAAGAATGTACATATTAGGAGTAACTACTCGCCTCTTCTCTAAGTTGTTCTTGTTTTTCAAGAAGGCTTGTCTTCTGTCACTTTTTCTGAAAAATCTGATTATAAACTAGATCAAGATTTATAATGCAGTATTCTGCAAGGCTCCACACTTGGGCTATAACTCACACACCTTCACACACTGAACTACAAGCACAAAGATCACTTGTCTAGTTGTTTAATTGTCTTGGTGTTTAAGGCATTAAGAGCTCTGGCTAAAAAGTTCCCTGTTATCTCATTAATCACATGCTTGAGGCTGTTGGGAAGCAGTTAATGCAGCCTACTGCTCAGACATTAGGCTTTAAGAACACATCCTCCCTGACACTTATTTTTCCTACAAACTGTATTTCTCATTTTGTCAGTGGAAAAACATCTCCAGCATCCTTGCTTACTACAGGAAGCAAATGCTCACATTTCTCAAAGGCAGAGTCATAGCCTTCAATTAGCCTCAAGACTGGTTTGTTTTTGTTGTGTTTTGTTTCAGGGTCTTACTTTCAAGGCACAAATTTATTTTAGTTATATTTCGTTAAGAAAGAACAGTAATAAATATTAAAGAAAACATCACACACTTTTCCATGCTAACCTGTAAATAGATCTAAGGAGGTCTTATTGAATCTGCTTTTTTTTTTTTTCAAGTAAAGAAGGAGTTTTGTATCTGAAGTCTCATACTTTTACAGAATCATCCAGCAGTTTACCAACTCCCATGATTTGCCAAGCTTTGAGATGAAATGAAAAAGCTCCTTGAAAAGCTCCTTAAAAATTTATGACAAACATGGGAAAGGTTATGTCCAGTACTTCCAAGAGAGCTGACCTAGCAGGGCTTGCTAGGCAACAGAGTAATGATTAAAAGAGTGATGAAAACAAAGCTTTTAAAATATTATTCAAAATAAATAAAAAAAAAAAAACACAAAGCTAGTGCTATTGACTTGCCGAATGCATGTTTGCACAGTGTGATTGATTTTCATTTACTTTTTACTCTTAGCCTTTTAGGACCTTATTATATAAAAGCCTGTCTTCACATCTACTGATTAAATTTCCCATTATTTCCTCAGAGAAGCAGAATACTTATTTGATATTTTTGCATTCAGCCAAGTGCTGAAAAGGCAGAAAAGTACCACTTAAAATAGCAATAAAAAGTGTACACTTCCTTAAACACTGTAAATCCATGTATAAAGAAAATGACAGCAGCCTAAGAAAGCCAGATGATGAGCCCATCCGGGCCCATTCTCCAACATACCTACTGGTTTTTGTTCCATTTAAGCAGCTCACCTGGTGCAGTAATCTCTTCAGTTTCAATAATTGTGTTTTCACAGCGGTGCAGTCTTGGACCATGTGCCGCAGCGTCATTTCATCAAGCATCACAGTATTCTCCGGTAAGCTCACCAGCTGCCTAGGAGCCTGGTAAAAATTTGATGTGCCATAGCTTTCTAAGTGACCAACAGGAGACTCTAGGTAGTTGGATCCCCTGGAAAAATGCATATTTATATGTACGCATACACAGGAAAGGATGACCAACTAGAACTCGGCAGCATTTAGTACAACAAGTAGTTACACAATATGGGCTATATCTACATACTATGGAAAACAGGGGAAAATAACTCACAAAATGCCAATGCTATTTTACCTCCTACTTCCATCAACCTCACACAGACTAACAACTACAGTACCCTAAAACTAGTTTGCTCATTGCTGCTTCCAGAAACAGTCATGCAAGCTAACCTGTAAGAACTATAGGACTACATTCAGTTTAAAAACAAAGTAACAAATAGTCTGCACTTACAACATGCAAGTAACAAGACACTACTATTTTCCCATGGAATAGATATGGTAGTTTAAGCATTTACAGTATCCTATGAAGACAAGTAACAAATCACAACATTTCCAAGGTCCAGCTCAATGTAAAACACTCTTATTTTAACTACCAGAGTGTTACAACAAGTCATTGTAAATCTCAGCGGTGCTCCCACTTAGACATGTTATTCACAGACATACAACTATTCTGAAAATGCCGTGAGGTCAGTATCACTTTATAGTCTTTAGAGGCAAAAAAAGTTCTCATCTGGGAGAAAATAGAAAAGACAAGTCCTTTACCTGTTCAAATCATTTTTACCATGGATATAGTGATCAGTGTTGCCAAGATGGTAGTGATCTTGTGCATTCCACCGCTGTTGTGATGTTCTTTTCCAGAATCCTTCCTGATGTTGCCTAGCATTTCTGTCTTGTCTATCATAACGGCTCATATTTTCACAGTCCTCTACAGAGAGCAAAAAATAAATACATATAAAATTTCTTTCCAAGATCACGTAAATAAACTATTTGCTACCTGTTGATAATGGATGCTATATCTATCTTTTTTTTTTTAAAAAAAAAAAAAACAGTCAAAGAAGTAAGCACTTATAAAACAGTTAAGTAGACTTCTGTAACAAACTGGGGTTTTTACTAATATATAAAACTTGTTACAAGACTGCAAGTAACCTGCAGCAGAAACTAGAGGTCAGCTTTAACAGTATTTCAGGCCTATGAAAATGATTGAGAAAATTGGGCTATGGGGAAGGAAAAAAGTAATAATAGTCATCCATTCCTTTTTCCTATAAAGAGCATCTTCAGGCTTTTAAGAAGTTGGAACAAACATGCTTTAGAAAAAAGGTCAGTACTTTGCTACAAAACAAAACAATTACTTCATATATACATTGTATCTCACCCTAGCCACTCCTCCTGTTTACACTTTAGAGAATTTCTGTCTTTACTTACAGGGACAACACGCAGAATTTAAAGCAAGCATACCAAATCTCTTTAAAACACTAACTTCTGCAAAGTAAAGCAAATTCCACAAACTTCTGAAGTGAACCAACGCTGTACTTGGCAACAGCCTGTAAACCTCTACAAACAAAGCCAAAACAAACGCTGCCCGTGCAGTCCGGCACAGGGAAAGACACTTAAACTGCTCTGCTGCCCACTGCACCGTCTCCTTCACTTACCCAGCGAGCTCTTCCTCACATGGTCAGTCCTTTGCTAGGAGAATAAATCTACACAAGAGGACATTGCTTCCCTCAGCTGCCTACTCAGGCACAGCAGCGCGAGACGCTCACACAGGCCTTCCTTCCTGCTGCGCTCCCAGCCTGCGTCTTGGTGGGAAGCGAGCCCAGTTTTACCCTGCGATTTAAGGCTGCCATCCTCGCTCACTGCATACTTGTTGAACTAGAACGGCTGCTATAAATAGCATTCAAGCAGCATCCTGGACTCCCAAACAAAAACAAGGAGGGTTTGTGGTGACCTGGGCAGCTTTACAAGGCTGACGTCAGTCAAGCGGCACACAAGTATGGGAAAAGGGCCGGTAGGAAGGGCTGCCAAAAAAAAACAACTACTCATATCTACAATTCAGAGCTTTTGGTTAACTAGTTCAAGAACCAAAAAATTATGTAAGACACCTAAAACAACAGAAGATTTGTTTTCCTTTAGACTCATCCTTCTACAACTTGCTCTGCATTGAAGTTCAAATGGGTCAGTTCAAAGTCAACTCCAATAAGTAATTACTGTGATTTCCAGCTTTGGAAAACAAATTGTGACACTGAATAAAACACATGAATATTAAAGAATAAACTTCCTTTTTTCCATTAGTCACATTAATTTCAGAGAAGCATGAGGTGACTCGAATTCTGTTCTATCTTGAAATCACTGAATTTCTAGCAGAAGTGATTACAGTAGTTATACCCAATTAATTCCACAGTAATTTCATATGGAAACACTTCAAAAAAAAAAAATAGTAATTATTTAATAGTGGTCTCAAACAGTACTAATTTCTTTACCTGAACCCTCATCTTATTCAGCATGGATTCTAGTTACAAGACACTCCAGCTAGATGAACACTATTAACACCTGACATCGCCGTGTGAGTACAGATCTATTACATAGATGCAATTAAGAAAGCAGTGAAGTAAAAAGTGTTCCTCCTGTCTCTAGTTTGAAGGGCAAATTTAATTTTTCCATGTCTGTGTGGTAAACATTCACTTTTAAAATGCACATTTTGAACAGTTTTTAAATTATTTTTAAATGGAATGACTGATGCAAATGCACTGTATGCTTTATAAGCAAGGCAACTTATAAAAACTTAAGCTACCCTTGAAAATCATTTTCCAGTTGTTTTAACAGAATAACAATCACCATTATTGAAAGAATACTTAGTGGATAACCACTAGTACCATGAGCAATCACCTATGCTTGGTTTGTTATTCATTCCAGAAAACTGAAATACTGAACATCAGGACTGTGAAGTTGAATCCCAGCAGAGCAGTAACAGTCATCAATAAGCATGGTAATGAACCCAGGTTTTCACTAGCATACAAAACTTGTTACAGGAATAAGAGTAACCTGCAGCAGAAACTAGAGGTCAGCCTTAACAACATTTCAGGTCTACGAAAATTATTTGGATGAAATAGGGCTATGGGGAAGGAACACAAAAAAAAAAAAAAAAAAAAAAAAAATCAGTGACATATTCCTCTCTTCCTCATGGTATCTTCATGCCCTTAAAAAGCCAGACCACCACCCAAACAAAAGATACTTCAGCAGGCAGCTGAAGAGTACACTGAAGATTACAGAAAAGAGGCAACAGACAGGTATGGCACTACTGCGGTCCACATCCACAGTTTCTGTCCATCTGAAGTCCTATTAGCCTCCACTGAAATTAGCAGTGAAGGCAAGACCTACAGTGAATGGCCAGTGACAATCCTTATGAGTAAGTCAGGAGCGACCATAATCAAATGCTTCCAACTTCCTGGCTAGGATTTGAAAAAGTGTCTCAATAATTTACCTGACCCAGTTGATTATGGTTTGAACTTTATTATTTTAGTGGCATCTATCCTCCCCACGTTAAGGTTACCAGCATTCTCACTGACAACATGAATGCGTAAGAGATTCCTCAAGATACTGCATCTTAAAACTTAAGTCTGCTGTTACCCTGCGTTCCATAGAGTATATTGGGAGAGAGTTGCTATTTTGTAGAAGCAAAACTTATCTTAATAATTTTCATGTCATTCACCAAAGCTGAAAAAAAGCTTTCCAGCAACATTTTCAAATATAGCTCAAGCATGAGACTGGAGGACTAACTTCGAAGTCTGAAGTGCATTCTACACAGTTTGATGAAACAGTCTGCAACAGGGTTTGGTTGGCTGTTTGTAATAGAATTCTAAAGGCAGAAATTTTACTGCATTTAAGTTTAATTTGTATTCATTCCTACATTTCAGGAAAGAAAGAAGCCACCTAAATAAGAAACTATTTGAAGCATACACCATCTTATTAAAACAGCGAAATCCAGAAACATCTTCAGCCCACGATGCAGTTTCACAGTAAGACCGCTCGGCTGACTCACTGACCTTTGTCATGGGGTGGGTCTTCAGGCAGGTCCACATCAAGCATGAGATCATCATCTTCAAGATCACAGGAATCCAGATTATTCAAGATGTCCTACAAGAAAGAACATGTTGCCATGGAGCTGTTTCCATGCTATTTCTTTTACTCCATTGTCACAAAGAAGCTTATTTCCAAGCCCCGTTACGTTTGTACTGTATACATATCTGACACAGTGAGTGGCCTCTTCTCTTCTGAGGCCAAAATCAGCCTTGCATGAGGCTTCCTATAGAAACCGATCAACCTCCTACTCATCTCTTAACAGTGACACTAGTACCAGTAACTGTGCCAGACAGATGGATCAAAACAATTTTCTGCCTTCTGCCTCTGGGATACTCAAAGGATTTTTCTATTCATAAATATTCTGCTGCACTTCAAATTATTTTGCTCACTTGGAATTCAAAGACAACTTTGTGAGGAGATGATGTTAAAGTACCTTGTTTCAGCTCTCATATCACATTGATCAAAAGCTAATCCCATCACTGAAAGGAAAAGGGTAGGGAACCAACAGTGTCTTGATTTGAACCTTCTTTCAGACCTCAAGAAGTTACAAGTTTCCACTCCTTGAAAAGTGGGCTTGATGGAAGGCCTAAAGATAGGCTTTAACAGTTTTTCTGAACCAATTTACTTAGAAGAAGAACAAATAACGGGGAGGATTATTTTCTAAACAAATTACTGAGCAGAACTTTATGTTCGTATTTTCAAAGCTTAACAAAATGCCTGCACTTGTTTTATACACCTACTCTTGATCTAGATTCAAGCTTTCTTTTCTTGAATACTGTTACAAGAGAGTAATTCCATTAAATCTAGTCAAAACAGCCATTCTCAATCCTGAACAGTCAAAGATTTTCTCAGGTATTGGCACACTCAGAGTAAAAGACAAAATCCAGTTGCCAAATGTAATTGGTTAACTTCATAAATTCATTTTCTTCTACTGAATCTTTCAGGAGAAAAACTCACTGCTTCATACCTTTGACACATTTTTGCTAAATCCAACTCTCCAGACATAATTTTTAGACTAAGATTTACTTGGTTGCTATATTTCAGCATAAATAATAACCCAAGCCAAATATCATCTCTCGAACATCAAGAGCAGAGAGGCCTCTAATATTCTTTTGAACGTTACCAAAGGCATCTTCTAATTTAGAAAAAAGACACATGACCTGGTCATGATTCTGGCTTTTAAGCAAGCTTTGGTATGGAACAGCATCAAGTCAACACCTAAATCCCTTAACACGTTTCAGCAGTCAGTGATTGAAATACTCCTACGGTTTTGAGAAGAAATTCACAACTTCCAACGCCTTTTTCAGTCAAGAAAACTTAGAATACACAATTATTGGTACTAAGCACCGTTGGGTATTGTCTTTAACATTGTGCTTTATATAAAGCTGTTTCTGAAGTTACAAACAGAACACTGTGTTGCACAGGTATGTAAATAGCACAGAAAATGCAATTAATGTTAGTACCAAACGGCATTATACTCCATTCAAAAATGCAGTCAGTCAGGTATATTACGGAAAACTAACTTCAGTGTCAGCAGTGTCAAGACAGTATCAAAATAAAGGAACCTAATCTCTCTTCCTTTAAGAATAGAAACAGTAGAAAAAACCTCAAGCGGTTAAGGCTGGATGATATTCTGTTCATCGAGCAGCCAGATGCTGTAGTACCTTGCTGCTGGAAAGCTAAGTCAGAGAAAGTGTAATACATCAGAGAACACAGTCTCTAACTTCACTGTTCAAAGATACATTTATTAATACCAAGTGATAATAACATGAAGCAGGTCTGAGGAAATCATTAACAGTTATACAGCTCTAAAGCTCTCCATCTAAAGATCCAAATTATCTCTATTTTCTGAAATCCCACCAATAAAAGCCATAGCTTTAAGCTCCAGGATCAGATTCAGATGTTTCGTGCCTATTTCAGAACTGCAGATTTTTCTTAACTTTAGCAGCTACATCTAAAAGACAATTCATTGGACCAATATTGAAAAAAAAAATTAAAAAAATGTTTTGCTAATTACTTCTCACTGGATAATTAACTGTTCAGTAAATGTTAACTGAATACTTGCATACAAACTACCAATACAGTGCAAAACCACGTTCACTTGGAAAGCTATCCCTCTGCTGGCTGACCATGCGTTAGAATCACTTGGTCAGAGACGTGCTGGTAGAAGGAAAGGACAGCGATAGCCATCTCTGAACTACTGATCCAACTGTTCCTCTGCAGTTGCCCTACACTGTTCAGAAAATACTCCCGTATTTGATTACAGATAGGGGAAAGAGCTACGCATGTTTTAAGACTTATTTTTTTCTCCTGAGACTGAACAGGAAACACTCTCCATTTCCACAAGGGAATATATATCTTGACTTCGGAGAGAGGATAAGACAAAAACTTCACGTTTGTACTAAACTTTGTACAACATGAGCAATATAAAGGAAGACAGAACGATGTCTTTTTACTGTATTGTGAAGTCCTGTCTGAATAGTATTGTTTACATATGGTATTTTGAGTACTTTCAGGAAAAAAAATACAGTATCAGGACACTGTGAATAACAACTGTCTGCCAAAAAGCTTTCAAAGAAATGGAAGCAATACAATGCAAAGGCAGATTTAACATTCGGGATAACAGACTGCAGATATCTACTTATTTTTGTATCCCTTAATTTACACTTTTCCAGGAACTCCAAGTTTTTAACCAACGTCTATTTTTAAAACAAGTTTGCCAAATTTATGTGTGAGAGGCAAATGCATTTTGTTAGATGGCAAGCTGCTTCTATACCATGCTTTGACCATCAAAATTAATATGAACAAGCACTATTTTCCTCTGCTGTGGAAACCTTAATGAACATGACCAATTAGTTAAGCAGCAGCCAAAAACACTTAAAAACGTTGCTATTACTGTGCAAGTGCACTATAAAAGTACAATACAAAAATGTAGCATGCCAGTGTTAACTAATAAGCCTAGATAGGCCACTCTGCTATCTCTGTATCAGAGCTTCAGAAGTCTAATCATGTCAGAAGGTCAGCATTTGAGATGCCAAACATTCTCCTCTGTCAACAGCACACTTCATCATGTTTCCCTAATTGTACATTCCTGAACTACACTGAGGTAACCCCATGCTACAAAACTAAACTCCATGTTGACTCCCTTTAAGTACTTCCTACTGCTGACAACTTAGGAGACACTATTAAATGAGATGTTAGCCACGTCACCCTGAAATAGTTTTAAGAAACTGCAGGCTTCTTCAGCGCATTAGTGCTTACAAAACCTGCAGTTACAGACTCAAGACGTTATTCTTACTACTGTATAATGAACTTTAATACAAGTCAGCCAACCAGTCCGAAGAGGTGACTCCCCTGCTATACTTAGCATTGGTGCAGCCTCACCTTTAGTACTGTGTGCAGTTATGGGCTCCACCAAGTTAAATATGTTAAGGTACTTCAAACTGTCCAGAGGGCAAAAAAAACAGTAGCAGGGCTGGAGGTCTGTCCTGTGATGAGAGGCTGAGGGCACTGGGGTTGCGCAGCCTGGAGGAGGCCAAGAGGAATCTCACTGCAGCTCCGTGAGGAGGGGAGGCAAAGGGAGGTGCCAGGCTCAGCTCCTGGGAACTGAGAGCAGGACAGGAACAGCACAGAACTGCCAGGGGAGGCTCAGACTGGGCATTAGGAAGCATTTCTTCACCGTGAGGGTGGTCAGGCACCCAAATAGCCTTCCTAGAGAGGTGGCTGATGTTCCAAGTCTGTCAGTGATCAAGAGATGTTCAGACAATGCCCTCATTGACTTTCAGTTAGTCCTGAAGTGGTCAAGCAGTTGGGAGTTGATTTTTCTTGGCCTTTTGTAACTGAGCCATCCTATTTTACTCTAAATTCAAAAGGCTGATTCAACACTAGATTTTCAAGATGGCACAACTTAGAAAGAGAGACACATTTGGAAGTGCTAAATCCCAAGACAAACTACAATCATGACCCCTAGCTCCCTCTCCAGAAGGGTTTCCAGTTGAATACTTCAGTAAGTGAATAAAGCACTACTGCCCGTGTAACTGCAACGACAATAAAGCATGACTCCTGGTATGACTGAGTAAGCTGAGTACCCTCACAGTAGGGAACACTCTTATTTAGTAGGAAGATAGGAAAATACTAAATAGAGAGGCAAAGGTTCAGGCATGGAAACAATTACACCACACTCAGAAAAGCAGCTGTCAAAGTCCCTAAATCATTTAAAGCAAACAGGTGTCCTTATGACATGCCACAAAAGAAAGAGAAGTGAGAAATCCTGGTGAGATGTCAACCTCTCTTTTGTGCTACTACCAAAGATCCTATTTAAACAAACACTTCCGTGTCTGTGTTACACAGTGAAATTACAATGCAGTTTTTAGCATGAGACTGATGCTGTAGCTACAGATGTATTACTACAAATTCAGCAGTAATGATTTTGCCTCATATCACATAGGAGAAAGCAGTAATCATGATGTAAGGGGTTAACACTGGGATAGGAAGCTTGATTTCCAGTTTAACCGTTAAGGCTCTAAGAATTCAGTGATAGGTTCAAGTCAGTTATCCATTTCATTCACCTAACAATGGGAGTCTTCACAATGGAAGCATGAAAATAAAGAGCAATCCCTGCAAGCAAAGACACTTTAGAAGTCTTCAAAACCAGACTATGGCACTACATTGCACCAATATTTTTATTTCTTGTGTAACAAACTCAGTTTCATAAATTCCCCATCCTACCACTTTGTTATAAAAATCACACAGCACTTTTTGAGACCACATGATTCACAAAAATCTTGACAAGGCAGCCGAACACACACTAACTTTTGCCATAATATTTCCTCAAGTGCCACACAGGCTTAAGAATGACCAAGTAAGGGAAGATTCTACTTCATTATTTCTCAAGTTAAGAAAAACATTACGATACAGCCTTGACACACCTCAGCAGCCCAACAGCACTGTGAAGCCATATTAATGTACAACGCGAGATGGGGCTCAATGATAGGCCAGCTACTGGATACCTCACTTCTACAGTCTACTGGGAAAAGGTATCCGAAAGACATTTGAAAACATCAAATACAAACCAATTCACAGGAAGCCAGTTCCAGACTACAGAGAAGCACCACAAAATGAGACAGTGCTTAAATTGGCATTTTATGCAAAGAAGCCTTGGTTTGTCTCCTCAGAACATCCAAAATGCCTACTCTCCAGCTGAACCTGGCTTTTACTCTTCTACCTAAGCAGGAAGGTTTAGCTGCGATGCCGCAGAAGGGCAAATACTCCAAGAACCTAATAGAAAAGAGGAGCTAAAGCCTTTGTAATCATTCCTCCAGTTGGAGTTCTTGCTGACAAGTATCACTTAATATGAAAAACCTTCTTTCCCCAGACAAAAATGTACTAAATTTCTTCTTTTAGGTATAATACAACAGCTTTTACTTTTTCATTATGTGCAATACAACATCCAAATAGTTTTATGTTAAAAATACAGCAATAATCCTGCCAGCATGGCAGAAAAATGCACAAAGGAACCTCATATTAAAATGAACACTATTTTTAACCCTTCATTAGTTATTCATATTGCTTTTCTTTGCATTATCTGCCGCTAACACGACAAGTACTAAGGCAGAGTATTCCAAAGGCAATGTACCACTGCTCTCCCATCACATGACGTCTCTGCAGTTGTTAAGATCACCCAGCTGGATGCTTCTCTCATGACATTTGAGCATTCTGTCTGCATGTGTTTACACTCTCTGAACACAGTGCCTTTTGTTGCCAACATAGCCTCCTAACTGAAAGGAAGGATCATTGCAGAGAGTTAGTATAATTTTGGAAGATGAATAAGAAATACACTGAATTTGTTTTATATTTTAATATTTTAAATGGGAAGAAATTACACTATTTTGCAACTGACAGCAATTCATGCTTCTGTGCTGTCAAAGTAATACAAGTCTTACATACCATAAGGAAGTGCCCTTTTAGTATTTCAAACACTTCTTTGCAAATAAAATCTGGATGTGCTTTATGTTCAGAGACTAGCAGTTTTAGATGCATGAAATTCCAGTTATTTTCACACTTGTTTTCCGTACAGGTACATATGCAGCATCTCTTTGGGCAAGATGCTAACAGTTGAAGACTGTTTTCTCCATTAAAAAAAAAAAAGAAAGAGGGAAAAAATTGGATGAAGAGAGATCACAGATAAATTTTCACCAAGAAGATAAGCACAAGGGAAGGGAAAGAACTAAGGAAAATGCTCAAAAAAAAACCTCAATGAAGGATGTGAAGGCAGTACAGAAATAAACATAGTATCACTGCAGCTACCTGAAGAGAAAGGGAAGTAGTTCTTGATAACTAACAGTAAATAGATGGGGTAAATCAGTAATCTGAACTGTAAAATTCAAATACAACTCAAGGCCAAGAGAACAGAGAAGACAGACTTCTAGGGCTCAGGGACAACACACTGCAGATAAAGACAAGAACAGATGAATAAGGAAACAGAAATGCCATACACGTGTCCAAAATGGTGACAGTACAGATAAACTGAACAGAACTGTTAAGAAAAGCAAAGAACAGATGAAGACTTCTTCTACTTTCAGTGGACAACTGGGCAAAGAAGTAACAGAAGTCATATGTCATACTACAGAACTGAAAAGAAAAAACTTGAAACAGTCATACTAACAGACGAAGTCTCACAGCGAGGAAAGAAAGGATATAATTTCACAGAACACCAAAAAAAAAGGCAGCAAAGGCGCTATTTTAAATGCTGTATACTGCAGGCCGCGTTAAGGATAATTAAGCCCAACATCCAAACAAGTAATTCATCATTCCGTTCACACTCCATAAAGGAGGGTTGCCATGACAACAAACACAACAGGACCTGTGATCTGAAAAGCCAAGAGATTTTAACTGTTGGGTAGTAGTCTTAAATAAAGATTTATTCCTCCATGAAAATAGTTTTATAGAGGCATTACATGTTTCATCTAGGTTTTCAGACCACAGATAGGAAGCAATTATTAGGTTATTATCTCTCTAAGAAGCTGCTAGGCTTAGTACTTAGTTTTTTTTTTTTTTTATATCTCAGAATGTGTAAGAAAAAAAATGAAATTCAACAGCTTGAAATAAAAGAACAAAACCTGCAGCACTAAATATTCTGTCGAGACTTCACAAATTTCTAAGCAATAGCACTTCCCAAACAGGTAGCTGAAGGGAAGTCCCACAGCCACAGAAAGCACTCCTTTACTGCCATCTAGCCTCCAGTAAGCCAACTACCAAAAAAAAAATTTTAAAAAAAAGGGAGGGAGGGAAAACATTTGGCCACCTTTCTGCAGACTTCATATAGACTTCACATTTTGTAATTCCAGTGTTTGGTTTGTGAGTTTTTGGTTTTGTTTTTTTGGCTTTGTTTTTTTTTTTTTTTTTTTAATAGACAGATGCTTCTAAGTGAAAATTTTCTGATCTACTATAGAGCACAACAACAGCAAGCCATCAACACTAAGCGTAAACAATAATATAGAAATACTGAGCCCTTTCTGCTCACTGCTCTTGTTTGCAACAAAATATACCACTGTCAGAAGTTCAGCATTACTTCTGCTACTATAGACAATGGAACGTCTTTCATCATAAAGCAGTATCTAATTTTTACTGAAACTCTTAACTGAATGATGCTCTCTCCAGTGACATGCACTTACATTAGAAGTGTGGTGTTCACCTTACAGGAGTATCCTGAGAGGAAGACCTTGAGTATCAGAAGGAACTGTAAATGGAGTCGTTTGCTCCCTCACAACTTCCAGGTTACCACACACCGTAGATGATGGGCCTGCTGCTCTTGTCTCGGTATCAGTAAAGACAAACCAAAGACAGCCTCCTTCAGCTCCCCAAGTGCTTTTAAGTTTGGATTTACAGCCTCTCAGGCACAAGCATCACCAGAGAATTTGAAATACTAAGTATATGAAAAACCAAGAACAAGCCAGTTCAGTTTTGAAATTCTATTATAATGGAAGACCTATATCAGTGACCTCAGGCTTCAAACAGCTCCCAGTCTGGAGTGGAATAAAAAAAAAATACCTCAAAATTCAGAGGAACACCATGGATAGCAGGGTTGCTACCAGGAGATCAATTAAGATTCCTCTGTGTACTGAACTTGAATTACGTTCTCATTAGACCTTTAGTGTAATCTAAATACAACTTATTGCACAGCATTTATGTGTTCTGTTCTTCTACAGGCAGAGTAATAACATGGTTTGTTTTTATTAGAAACACCTCAAATACCTCCTAGCTATTTTTTTTTATTAATTCTATTTTGACACACCCTGTCAGTTGCCCTGCAGCTTAAGAAGACTGTATCTTCTCACTACATTAGACTGATGTATTGCAGTATGAACAACAAAAAAAAAATCTAAATACTAAAAGGCTTTTTACTCAAAACCATCCCAGATGTGGAAAAATGGCACCTTGTTACATTTCCAGTCTCAAGGAGAATGACAATTAGCATAAGGTGTTTTGCAGTTTATATCAATATTGCCTAAATGCTATGTTAAGTGTTCCTGGAAAGAAAATAAGTGCATCCCATCTTCAGACCTGTGGAGACAGTATTGGGCATACCCATTTTACCCACAGGGACCAAACTGTGTGTACCACGAAAACAATTGGCCCCTGCATGTATTAATACACTCTCCCTCCCCTAAGTTTGATTCTTTGCAACTGGAAATAAATCAGAAAAGGGTACAACACTATTGTCCCCATAACTTAATAGGACACAATTTCAGATAAAAAGGAAAAGATAGGAAGCTGTGTGCCCATCTGCATGTTTTTAGTCAAGCTATGTGTGAAGTGTTCAGGAACTCATATAGCAATTCATTTCACATGCACTTCAACAAATGCTTTTCTTGCTTACACTGACTGCATCAAAAACTACTCCAACTTTAATACTCTACTGATCTCTCTGGACACATGTTCATCTGCTCACCTGATTCAACATTTACTAACAAGACAGAAAACAAGGCAATACTTAAAAATAATAATGAAACCACAGCAATTCCACTAGCTGAAGCACAATAGAGTAATTCTCAAGCTCTTCTGTTATTGGAAAAATTATGCTGCTTGGTAAACTAAAAAAGCTTGAAAAGGAATTACTATAAACTCACATTAAAATACAACTCCGTACACACAGCTATGAAGTCATACTGGAAGCCTCACATTAAAATTATGAAATAAAGGAAGCGTTAATTTCCATCTGTATTAGTTCTCATATTGCACTCAGCATCTGCTGCTCTCTCTCTACCACACAAATTCAAAGCTGTCATTAATGGCCACCACAAATGAAACATGGAAGCAAAACTGAAGTTGCCTTCCTTGATTTTACCAACTGAAACAGCATGAGAAGATCTACTGTGTCAGCTCTGAATCATACAGCTCTCCAAGGCATATATGCCTTCCTATCCCAAAGGAAAAAAGGTAATTTGCTGTAAAATCTCATGCCTCTCAAAGCAACACCACAAGAGGTTTCGCACTGTAATATAGTCATATAACCTCTTAATACTATTTGACAGCAGGGACACATACATCACAAGACACCCACAGAAATGCCACCTCATTAAGTAACACTGTTTCGCACTGCCTCCCATTGCTGTAATAATTAAGCTCTAAACCTAAAGGCTAGAGTGGTGGTGGGNAGAATGGTCAAAGAACACTGCTAGCAAACACTCTGAAACAAGAATGTACTCTTAATTCTGTAAGAAGGAAAGTAGCATTACTGACTATTTTATACAGCAGTTGTACACTTCACTACAAGTTTAACTGCGGACACGTTGATCGAGCATGCCCTGTCTCTAATTTAGTATGTCCACAAATATTATCTTTTTATAACTGGGACTCAGTGCAAAAAGCTTACCTAGCTTTTCTCAACATTTTGAATTCAGAGAGCTTGATGTTGAATTCCTCTCCTAATTTTTAGGACTAACTTT
>VXAV01006803.1:42030-55099 GCA_013399715.1 Alectura lathami | reverse complement strand
GTCATCTGCCCAGAAACAGCATTACCTTTACAAGAAGTTTCAGAAAGCTGTCAGCTACAGAGGAAAGAAGAAAGAGTTATCAAGTGAAAAGAACACATTACTTCAAAATATACTTCCAGCAATCAACCAGAAAAATCATAAATATTCAAGTGACACATTTGAATACATACAATGCTGTTCATTTCTGAAGACTCATAACTTCCACATGGATGGACACTTCCAATAGGTTCCAACCCTTCTTCATCCCACATATACGTGCCATCAGAGCTATCAGATGGAGACAGCTCAAAAGAGGAGCCAGCTCTGTAATTCATCTCTGGAGAAGCCACGCTCTCAGCAGTATGCTTTGTGCTTTCACTGTTGTCATCCATTGCTTAAAGAAAACAAGAACAGTCAAGATTCTAACAAAAGCAATCCAATATTCCAAAATACGTGTGTATTCCTCATGCTTTGATGCATCTAAACCATAGTCTAACAAAAATATCTGAAAGCATTCTGCAGTATTAATACCACTCATCCTAGGAAGTAAAAAGCTCAGGCTGGATTGGTAGTTACAACTCAGAATCCTTTTAAACTAGATCTTATCTAGCTTTTTGCATTGCAGTAATTCATCTGTCAATAAAGCTTTTTTTTTAAATATAGTTTTGTATATTTTTTAATAAGGTGGGTCCAAAAGCCAGTCAGCTTTCAGCTGTAACACCTTTCAAAAGAAGTGTGCACTATGAAAGTCCTGAGACTTGAAAAATGCAGTCTTTACAGCATCTTCTGTCTCTTCCACTGATTTTAAGGGTTAATACAGGATGCCACTGGAAGAAAACCAATTTAACATTCCAATTTAACAACTAACCAACTAAATGAAAGACTCTGCACTGATTCCTACTACTTACAGCAGTTGGAGCTGTTCTCTGCCTACAGAGGGAGAGAAACAGATCACTGATCCAAAGGAAATGAATGTCAAAGCAAGGCTAAGAGGAATTCCGCCACCCTACCCCAAGCATGGCTAAAGAAGATATCGTTAGTTTTTATTCTACAGAAAATGAGTTCTTAAAAACCCTACTTGAAAAAGATTACCAATCATGTAGAAAAAGCGCTGTGAGAAAATAAATGCACCAGCATAGTTTCCTTATGAAAAAACAGCGACTAAACATATGAAGTAACTTAATTGCCATTACTAGATCTTGATCTTAGCCCCTACACTTTCAAATGGAATGCAACTAAGTATTTACCAGACACATTTATATCAAGCCAGTCATCAGCATTACAGCAAGATCCTCCACTTTCCTTGAGAGAAGTGAAAGGCTCTATCGATGTTACGCGCCCGTGCTGTAACTCTTGAATGCAGCTTTCCTTTTGCTGTGCTTGTATAGTTCTATTAGGATCGTCTAAATCTATGAAATCATCACTGAAGTCTTCACTCAAGTCATTTTTTTCAGAGGATGACAAGGAAGATATAGATATTTCATCTCCATCATCACTCATGCACATGACGTTTGATCCATGTTTTCCCACGCTTTCATGAAGGCCCTCAACGGCTTCTGCTCTTTGAGCATTACTCTCTCTAATGCTGTTTTTCTCAATTGTTCTATTTATGTTTGTTGAAATCTCAGAGTTGTCCACTATACATGTGTCAGGAGTTGCACTTTTGCCACCATCCAGCACAGTATTTCCACCAAACCGCTGCCTAGTAGGCTTCAGCAGGGAAGGTCGACTTAATCGGTATCCAAAGGAAGGTGCTGACCCAGATCCGTTTGGCAGGGGGGGCTTCTTTGTGCAAGGAGATGATATACTGGAGTACGATCTGGGAAATCCGTACTTCACGGGTTCGTTCCCATTGGGCACATCCAACTGTCGTGCATTTCTTGACAACAGAGTTGACCTCTGAGATGTCCTAACAGCTAGATTTTGACTGTGGTAAGGCCTTGTAAGATCCACAGCTTTATTAAAGGAATGTGACCTGGTCAAAGATGCAGTGGGAAGGTAAGAATTCTGAATGGAATGCGAAAAACTTTGTGATCTTACCATTTTTTCACAGGAAAAAGACTTGCTATTGTCTGTAGATTGTGCAAGGCTTTCTCCTGAACTTGTCCTTGTGGCATTGGAATTAGCTCTAGGTCTTTGCAAACCTACCATTGGCCTATTTCCATAAAATCCATTTAAGTGTGACTTTGGAGCACTGAGTCCAGAATATGAGGTCCTTCCTGACAGGGTACCTTTGGCAAATTTTGCTGAACTAGAGAGTCCAGGCAAAGACTTTGGGGTTAATTCCTCAGTAGAAGATACAAACATATTGTTTTGCTTTGCTGTTTTCGATGCAACTGAAGCAGTACTGTTCAAACCCACCCTGAGCACATCGTTACTCAATGCTCCTTGAGATTGAGAATACTTCTCAGAATCAATTAATTTGTCATTACAATTATGTTTAGAGTTGGTCTCTCTCCCATTTTGATCATTAAGTTGGTATCTATTTGATTTTCTCCAGTTGAAAGAAAAGGAAGACATGTGAGCAGTGCCATTGTGCTTGCTGAGATTTTTGCCACCGTTATTCCCTGCTAAGTTAACAGACGTCCCATTTGGCATCGGCTGCAAGACGCTTCCTAAAGTTTTCGTTCCATATTTCGGTAACCTGGAAACCAAGGATGTCCTGATTTGATTTTTTTCTTCCATGAGCTACAGGGTACATTGGTCCTCAAAGAGTGCTTGAATCTAAAGAAAAGAAATACAACGTTAGATCTTAATCACACATTAAACATTACACTTAAATACATTTGCATCTAATGATGACTACATCCATGTGTTTAACTGTACCATAATTACACAAAGCAACTCCTGTTTTGTGAGCTCCAGAGCAATACTGGTCAGCAGTAGTAATCTGGCAGTAAATACATTAGTTAGGTGTCAGCCTCCACCCCCAGAACCTTTATTGTCTAGGCAAACTGCCCTTTTTCTCTATATCATTGAAGATGAGCTTTCAGAAGGGTGTGAATTTTTCTTGTACCAGTCAGCAATTTAAGCAAACTTAAGTTTTCAACTGTACTATAGTTATATCTACTTAAGGCTTGATATTTAAAAATAGAACAAATTGAACATAGCACAAACCTATTGTCAGCAACATAGAACTTCCTAAAATACAAAGTAAAATCTGACCAAAAGCTATTTTTCGAAGTTATTTTTCTTTGCCAAGACTGTACTCACACTGTACCAGTTATCACCTCTACAGGAAAAAGGATTCTGAAAGACACCACATATCCTGACATACAAATAAAAAAAATAGTAGTAGAATAAATATTACTGAAAGGCATCTGAAAAAAGGTATTCCAAGTTATTCACTATCTCAGGAATTTCTCAAGCTCTACATTTCATGTAGAAGATCTAAGGGAACAGACATTCAGGGGTGGTTTTGTTTTTATTTAACACTTCAGCAGACGAGTAACACAGTGAATCACATTTCTGCTAGCAGAACCACCATAGGAACTCCAGTAGGTGTAAAAATACCAGAACGCACAGACCACACAAACACAGACCTGAAGACTGACTTCTGGAGAGAAGTGCTTCTACCAAAGGAACCTACTTATACTGTGCAAAGACAAACTTTTTTTGTTTGTTTGTCAAGGCACTTCGTCAAGACAAGGGATGCCTCCTAGCAGATGTTCGCAGCGGGCATTTTCCTGCTGGTTCTGAGGGGGTCACTCCCCCAGCCTATGCTCCCAGACGCTGTTTGGACGGGGATTTCCCAGGCAAGCAGCTGTGTTCATAGCCTCCTGTTTAACAGACTCCATAGACTTTTCTCCACCAATTTTGACAAAATACTTTTTGGACACCATTACACTTCTGGTACTGTGTGAACAGTCTCAGCATACCACAAATCCAGGCTATGTGATATACGTGTATGCCTTCGTTTGCTAATAACACAACGGCTGATCATTTTATTTGGTTTCCTCAACTGTACGTTACAGAATTCACAATTATCACTTGTCATTCACCTTCACCTCAACACTTGGTTTTCCCACATCTAAATGATATCCCTACTCAGGGGATGTCTGTATCAACCTTTTGCACAGCAATACAATATGAAAAATTTGTTTACATGCTATCACTAAAGACTCACAATTCAGGCATTGAAGACTGGCAAAGCCTCCAAGTTTCTGTGTTGCAATATTAATACAAGATTTACTCTTGCATTAAATTCTGCATCTGCAAGATGAGGGGTCTTTTTTCACGACTACTGTGAAAGGATACATTGCTTTTTCTATCCTGATTTTATTCATCAGTCAGTTCCACCCACTGGTTTTATAATGGTGCCAGGACAGTATTTCACTATTCATGTGTTATTCCCTGAAACTTTATCTGCATTTCTCTTTTCACAGACAGCTGGCAGAACTGAAAAACGCCACGGAAGCTTTTTAACTACGTCAATCATGCTAACAAACACAACACAGTGAGCACTAGTACACTTATTTGAGGGACAGGAAATACCCAGCACAACCACAGCAAGCGTTACCTCAAAGTGAGTCACTCCCTGAGCTGCAAGGCCTCACTGAGAAACACTCCAGATCAAGTCAAAGCAGCATTAAGGTCATGCAAACTGAAGCACCCCCACGATTCTCTAAGTGAGCAGGATGCCCCGAGTTGTACTTGGGCAAGTAGGTCTACACTACAAAGATATTAAGAGAAACACTCAGAAACATGGCTTTTTAGGGGCTCCTAAAGTAGCGACAATATCAGAACCACACCCTGCAGCTGGTAGCACACTTCCATTTAGAAGCACAAATCCTGTTTCCAAACAGTAAGTGAGCTCGTGCACTCTAAGACATAACCCACACTGAGCTGTGCATGCAACTATACCAGTCTCATCCTTAGCCATAGGTTCTTACTTTTACACAGAACGCAAGTCACTGAACAAGTTTATCAGCTGGTAAGAACACCATGTATTTCTGGATGTGCTGGATACAGACTTGTATCCATGACACATGAGGAAACCCTGCTGTGCCATGTCACTGGAGAGCCACTTACCAGACTGCACCTTTAGAACATCCACTACTCAACATAGATCTGTTTTCTACACACTTGAGGAAAATACATGGAGAGCGATGCACCAGTACCTCTCGGCTCTGCATCTGAACCGCAGGAAGCAATGACCCACCTGCTCCTAGTTCACCACAGCTGAGAACTGTCTGAACTGTTTCCTTAGGCAAACTTAGAACAGAGGCATGCATTATGTTGTTTCTTAGCTACATTTAAAATAAAGCTTTAAACAAAAAAGACAAACAAAAAAAAGCAGACTATGTTCAGACAATAATTACCCAAAGTCACAATAACTATAATTTGCTTCTTTTTTTGGAAAAGACGCAGTGAGTTTATGCAACATTCATATTGCATTGCTCAGCTTGTTTGCCAGCTGTACTGCTAAGGCAGCAAGCAGCAAAAGGTCTCCCTACTTTTTGTAATATTTCTGCCATGTGGTTACAAGTATTTTTATTGACTGGAACGCGTTAATATCCTCTTTTACTATGGCAATGACTGGGATGGAACAAACAGGTGCATCCTCTTCCATTTAGATCTCTGCAGACATCATCCTGGATAAACTTGAAATAATTTTACATGAGCACCTTACACATTGATTTAAAAGCAGATCTAAAAATGAGAATTGATATTTTGGAATTTATTATCAAATGCAAATTCTGTTTCTGAACTGAAAAAGATCCATCCCCACTAAGCTGAGTATCTTGGCATCTCTACTCTCCCGAAACCACAATGAGATTCACACATCTGTTAGCAGCCCTCTGTCTCAGCTGTATTTCAGACCTGAGACTCCACATAAACTCTTAACCCACAGTTAAGCCACCTACATGCCAGATCTCCACAAATGCTGAGCACTCCACACACTGCATTGACCCTACTTATGTAATATAGGGGGATGCATGTGGATTTAGGTGCCTATCCTTAAATTTCTCAAAAACACCATGACCAACGTGTACTGGTAAGAAAAGGCACTTACAGCATCTCATTCATGCGTCTGTACCTATAAAAAAAGCTACTTCCCTACCACATACCTGTATGTCTTATCAAAATAATGCCTCAATATTAAATGTCAACCTCCAAAAGGCTTCACATTCAATATATGAAGTCAATAAAGTACACTATAGTTATTAAAAAAATAAATAAACTCACGTATAAAAATGGCCTTGAACATGATGATGCATTCATTCAAGGCGAGCAAAATACTGCAGAGCCATCAAAAGATACCCCAATGCTAACAAAAAGGCTCAACTCTTGCAAAGAAATATTCAAAACCAGGAAATGTTTAACAAGAAAGCAGCTAATTTAGCTTCCATGCTGTATGGATAAATCCCTTTTGACATCTGTCTGCCATCCCTTAGGTGACCACAAAATTTAAATGAGGCCATTTAATAAGATTATTTTAATCCTCCTACAAGTGCTGCCAATTAAACTTGAAAAGAAGGCTGTTCAGTTCTCTGGGAAGGGTGTTACTCATTTATGCTTATTTAGGGAAAGAAACTACTATCGTCAAGAAACCCATACTGATTGGTTAAAACACCTCAGATTATTAAATTAAAAGACTGTCTACAACCCACATTTGTCTTTATTTTATTGGTTACATAGCTGTAACTACTGTCATATTTCCAATTCTAGGCTGTATTTGTTTGGTTAAAGTACAAATGCTGTCAAAAAATTTAACAGCACATCTGGCAGATGTTACTTTCCCCAAAAACATGAAAGCTTTCTCCAAGTTCTCTCTCAAGTTTTGTCAGTTTCAACATACCTTCACCACCAATGATTCCGTTATCAAGAAGCACAGTACCTGCAAGTTACAGTACTATTTCTGCATTCCATGAAACTCAGGTTCATTTTAACTTACATTGTATTCTTCTAGATTAAAATTAAAAAAAACTGTTTCAGATTTGAGCAATCTATGGATTTATTTTTTTAAACCAACATCTGGGCAAACAAGACACACAGTTTGCCCTAGAAAATGCGCTATCTAGTGCACACAAGTCTAATCAGGCATTAAACTAATTATAAAGAGCCTGGTCTTCCATAATAATCCAAGGAAAAGGAATTAAGACTTAGAATCCCTCTCAAGTATAATCTGAACTACCTGAGAAGGTGCTACACCCCTATCTTCAAGGATATTCAAGATCCTGGTGATAAGAAAGGATATTCAGTTTCACTCTCCTTCGCACTTTCCATAAAGGATTGTTCACATCCAGACAAGATCCGCCGACATGACTTTCAACCACCAAACACGACACTCAGTCTCTGTTTCAACAACATCAAGAAGACAGCTTCCCATGCATTGTCATCTCTGCACAGTTTCATTTTGCATCTGAGACTCTGCCCTGCATGTTGTAGAATGACTCATACAGAAAAAGAGACAGACGGAAGCTGAAACATTCCATCTTTGGGCAACTTGAAGACATTACCACCCCTGTAACCCGTGCTGGAGAGCTCACAGCAGCCTCAAGTTCCAAACGTTATTTGTGGGACCAAGCTCCCTCTTATTGTCATGGCAGTGTGGAATAAGCAGCTGCTGGCTAAAACACATCCAGTAGGTCGGTGACAGATGAGCAATCCTGCAGAATTATCGCTATGCCAACAGTTTTCAATGCATCTTTTGTTCATCTTGTCAATTTTAAGTAGATCAAAATGAAAAGAATTACCAGGTAGCTAACTTAAAATGCTTTTCTTTGAGCAATTTCCTTCCCAACATTAACAATTTTTTCTTAATGCTAGAGACAAACAAGCCCCCGGAGGAGGAGAGTGTTGACAATCCAAGATAGTCAATGCTTCCTTGCATCTTCCAGGTGACAGAATCAGCGCTGTCCTGCAAGCCTACCCAAAGCTGGCAGCTACAGCAGTACACAAGCTACCCACATTCACCCGTATCTATATCATTATGAACTTGGCAAGGTAATTTCCAGGGACCTTCATTCTTTTCCCTAGAAAACAAAAGCACACTCTTATCCACGCAAACAACACAGACAGGAAGGGGAAAACATTCCTCCCATGGGAACTAGATGATCTCCTCTAGTAAAAAGCTTACTCAGCCACACTACTGCAGTAGGGCGGAGAAAAAAAAAAAGAAAACTTAACTAATGACCAAGCAGCGTGGAAAATGAGTGAAACACATCCTTCAGAACTGCAGGGCAAATGGCAGGCAAAAAACAGATGTCTTGAGGAAGGTAGAATCTACCACCTTCAGTAACCACCACATGCTGCTTTCTGCACCACGCTTATAAAATCAGAGTGCCCTGCTGACAGCAGACACACAAGACCAGATACTCAAGATGCTGTGAACAGCCAAGGTACCTGCTCCTAACATCCCAGTGGTTTGCACTATGATGCCCTCCACAAAGATACAAAGTTGTCAGTCTGAAGAAGATCCTATTCTGCTTATTTGCTGAATCTACACACATTACACCGCCTGTGTGAACTTAAGCGCATTTCTACTATGTCCATTGTGCATGGCTTATATGAACAGCCTTTGCACACCTCTGGGCTGTAACGCTATCTGTCACATACACACACCGTCATTTTAAAGACACCAAGAATGCAGGCCTTTCCACCACCGATATGCTTAGCAGTGCTTCAGTTTCTGGGTTAAGAGCTTAAGAACTGTTTTACTTAGAGATAGCATTAGAAGTTGCACTAGGTATGCATTACTTCTGTCAGCGCAGAGGGGTGTTGAATGACATGGGAGAAAACAGGGAGGAGGCCCTTGCAACAGATGAAGAAATATCTTTCTTCAGCAACTGCTTTGGAACACTGCAGGATGAGTAACAGCTACAAGCCAGTTTTCAGCTTTGTGGGGACTGTGACAGCTCAACAGAATGAAAGAAACTAGCAGATCTGGCTAGCAAACACCTGCTCTGAGCAGCACAAGTCCTGAGTTGTCTGAAGAATTAAAAACAATGAGGAAATCACTTGTGCTGTATGAATTGAATGAGTACACAGTTAGACATGTTGATGGTTGTGAGACTGAACTTCTGAGTATTTATAGCTGTTGTATGTTCTTCAGTGTTATTTACCCTGTAGACTGCCTCCAGTTCAGTCAAAAAGGCCTTCTTNGTTCAGTCAAAAAGGCCTTCTTCTGTAACCATCATGACCAAGCAAGATTTATCTGCTCTGCAGTAAAATCCTCCAAGCCTTCCTTCCCATCTTCAGTCTGAAGCACCTCTACTCTTGCATCAAACAGCAATGTGTCATGAGGGCATCCATGAATTTCTTTGTGTCTACTACGCAGCCCGCATGGCAATTCATAGCAGGAACCTTGTGAGTTTGTTCTTTGAGGGTACCATGGTCCAAGTAGAGCAAGAAATTCCAGGACACTTAATGCTGTTCTGTTTCTCTTCTGTTTTCAGAGTTGTAAGATCCCTCTCCCAGATCTTAGAGATTTTACAGGTAACTCCTGCTCTGTCCTTCCTCCCTCACCCCGAGCCTTGCTGATGTTTTACCCACTCGTAAAGTTCATCCTATGAAACGCTAAGTCAGGTACCCAAGCTGCTGTTGTGCTGCATTTCAGTTACTGTAGGTCACATACAATAGGTCAAGGAATACGAGCAGAGGATGATAATGAATAGAGATAAAAAGAGAACAAGACATCGTGAAGAGGCTGGGACTTTTATTTCTAACATTGAACAGTATCTTCAATTGATACAGCAAAAAGATATGACATTCCTTGCAGTCTTTAAAAATAAGCATTGTTGTTATTCATCGCAATACTCAGTATTTTGTAGGGCTAGAGGACATGAGCACCTACAGGAGTAAAAGAAGCAAAACATTGCTCTATTTTCGTAGAAGAAAGCTATTAGAATACTTTCAGAGTCAAAAACTCCATTCACATCCCTTAGGGCCACACTCTCAATTCACTGTCATTAATGCCACTTACACTCAATATCAGGCAGCTAAAGGGAAGGGAAGAAAGAGGGGAAACTAATTGCTATCTGCCCAGAAATTTTTGCTTTGCAATATTTTGCCCACCTGTGTTTTACATAGTAATGAAATAGATACTATACATTTTCAAAACCAAAATTCTATAATACAACTTATCAAAACGTCGCAAAAAAAAAAAAACAGGATTTGAGTTATTGTGAAACTTTCAACATTTTGTTGGGGGAAAAAAAAAAAAAGTGAAAACCAAGACCTTTGCTAGGGTTTTTCGGATAAGTCTGCACTGATGTTCAGCGTTCTTACAATGTCCACTGAGCCAGAGGGCAGTTAAGGCCCAGAGGCTCAGCCAGGTGCAGCAAGGGAGCAGCTGTAGGACAAAGGAAAGATGAAAGGTGATACTGGAGAGGGGGAGAATATTTTACTCCCCCCAGAACTTCAGGGCCTGCAAGAAGAAATACATCCAAGATTATCACATTTCATTTAAATTCCACTTTCACATTCCTTTTAAATGGTATGAATACACACGGTTATAGTTCATTCATAATTGAGAAGTGAAATCCCATGAAACTTGCTGCTTTCTGCATTAGTGTCTGGCAGCCTGTTCCCAGGGGCAGCGGTCAGTCAGCAACCAGAATGAACAGCTGCAGAAGCACAACATCTCTCTGAAGCTGCCAACCACCTTCTGCATCTTCATGGAGTCAGCAGTTCCCCACTTCTTCAAAAGACCCGCACTTCTGGCCACAGCAGAGATGAAACATGGCCTATTTGGCCAAAATTCTGGTAAACTCCTTTGGTAACAGCTCAAGAGCTGATAAACACGCTGCACTAAGTGTGTTGACCCCAAGAACCAGTTCCAAAGCATTACAAGGGGAAGATGGGATACACTGTAATCAGCCAGAACCAACTGACATAACAACCACTGATACACGCTCCAATGGAAAAACGCTCCTGCTAGAAGGAATTAAGTTATGTTGATTGCCTTATTTGTTAGGTAACGAAGAACAGACTCCACAGACAGACTCTCTTCAACAGATTAAGCCTTAGCAAGTGAGTCATGTAGCAAGCAAGTCGCTTCTTCAGCGGGGCAGCTTACAGAGCCTAGGCTGCAAAACATGCAGGGCTTTCAGTCTTCCCTAGTGAAGAGATACAGAGAGTCTTTATTTGCTTCAATTCTTTGATGACATTATTCAGTTCAAATTGTTACCAAATTTGCAAGGACAATAGACAGAATGGGGAAAAGCAAGCTAGGAAGAGACATGCACCATCTGTCTGCCATACAGATCCAGCGCCCTGCAACCTAAAGACAAAGTCCTGCTGCTACACAGAGAAGAATTAAGCCTTGCTATTATGCGAGCACCATCCCCCCCCCCCAACCAGTATCACAACTATGAAGAGTATCTCTAAGTTGCTCTTTTGTGCTTTCTTAACACTCGTTTTTATTTGGCAACACTGAAGTTTTAAGCTAACATCACTGCTTATGTCATAAAGGCTGATTACGTTTTTTTCTGTAGTTGACTGGCTGAATAACCCCAAACAAAGCCCAAGTCCAGATTAGAAATGTTACAGAAGTGAAATGATAGATCTCAATGTTTCCTCTCAAAGACTTGGTGATGATGTCAACACCAAAGCAGCTGATACCATAGGCAGACCACTGAGGCATTATTCCCTCAGCATCAGCATTTTATGCCCATCATGGCAATTTTTCTGATTTTATTAAGAGACAGACTACCCTGCCTCTGAGTTCAGACACAGAAGCCATGTCATTCCACAAACAAGATTTAAGTGCTGTTGTCAGGCAAACACTTCACTTACAGATGCACTAAGAAAACATCTACTTCACAAGTCCAACACCTGTCCATTAATAAAGAAGCATTTTCAATGAGGCTAAAAGTTACATATTTATGAACACGACCTTTGCATCAGAACCACCCTGTCACCATACGATTCAAACACACCCACCCTTGTCTCCAGGGTCTGCTTCCTGTTGCTGCTTTCCACTACTTAGTAACACCACCTAGAGCGGGATTTTCTTGCTGATAAGAACAGGCAGGCCAGAAGGCAAGTGAAACTTGGAACTGACCTGATCAGAAATGGCAACAGGCACTTCCATACTCTCACCTCGTCCTCTAGTTCATTTATTCATCTGATGTAACTTCTCCAAGTGATAACACTGAGTTGTCTTGAGCTAAAATCCTGTTAGATCGTACAAACAGATCTGATCAAAGCTCTGTTGGCTGCACAACAGCTAGCGATGGACGCAATGCCACCAGCATCAACAGCACAGGAGCACCTGATCCACAGAGGTACCTTAAGATCAACAGTTCCCATTAGCTTCACTCTCCATCCAGGCTGTGCTTACCACCAGTAGGAAAGGGGAAACAAGTCATTGCTGAATTAAAAAAAAAAAGCTAGAAAATGAAGCAACACAGCAAATCTTTAAAACTCTCTCATGAAGGTGAGCAAACCCTGCAAAAGCTTTAAATATTATACAAATCACTACATCCCCTGGGTTTGAATCACAGTGATTCAGCTGTCTGGATTCAGTTCTGTACCTCAGCCATCCAGTTCCAGCAGTCCATCTTATTTTAAAGGCGATGAATAAAAAGCACTGTCTCCTGCATTAGTCATAAAACAGCGCACCAGGACGAGGAAAAGCAAGGCCAGCACATAGTGTGCCTTCTTCAACCCACAACTACTTTCAAGTCATAGAATTTCTTGGATTTGATGTAGTTAGTTTTGGAACCCTCCGTAGGTCTCCCCTCCACCACCTTGTCTGAACTGCCCTCAAGTCCCCAGACTTTTTCCTGTCTGTGACTGCCTTAAGCAAGAAGTTCCAGAGCACTACTGGTAACTCTTTTACAGACTACTAAAATTGCCTAAGCTCACTTCTTGTATAGAAGGATACTGCCAACAGTCGGTATGATGTTATCCTTCTTTTAAGATGCTTCATTTTTTTCTCTTGATGAGAGGCACTGTAGTGTGCAAGGCTGCAGGTCCTAAAGGTCATGAGACCTCCTCCTTTTTATTCTTCTCTGGTCAAAATACTTCCTTTGAAGAATTACACCATTAACACATTAGGTCTGCGATGGGGACCATGAATATCTATAGATCCCACCTTCACATGTGGGCACAAATCAAATGTGTTTATGGAATGGCATAA
>VXAV01006803.1:26887-37504 GCA_013399715.1 Alectura lathami | reverse complement strand
GCGGGGCTGGCGGGGCGGTGGGGCCTGCAGGCCGCGTGAACCCGCCTGCCCTGACGGCGGGCGAGCGTGTTGGCCGGTCTGAAGCAAAGGCTGGCTGGTAGGGCTGGTTGGGAAACAGGCCTGCGGGTGTCCTGCCTGCCCCTTAGGCGCTGGGGGCATTCACAGCGCCCAGACCTCGCCCGTGTGCCAGCTTCGTGAAACGCCGGGCAGGGCGCGGGCAGTGCAGTCAAGTGAGGTGCGGGAGGCCAGGCCTTTCTGCACGGAAGCGCCCGCTGGATTAATTTCCTGCACCCGTCTGCCTGTGCCGTGAGGCACAACGCAATGACAGGATATCATAAGTTTTCGCATGGTTCAAGAAGATCTGCTCCTGTGGTTCCTTGAGATTCCTCAGACTGCACTGGCTCAGTATTTGTGCCGCAGTGCTTTTAGTAGGCACCTGTGCGTTTGTTTGGGGCATGTGTTTCAGCTTTCGGTTTGGGATCTTCATTTCAGCATCTGCATTTCTGTGCTTCAGCCTCAGATTTTCAAAGTTTCATTTTTCTGTTTCAACTGAAATTTAGACCTATTTCCTTCATCAGACCTCCCAGAGGAGGAAAGCCGTGCAGTAGCTTCAAGCTACGTTTGTGTAGAAGGAGGAAAAGCCCTGCCACTGATAAGCATCATGTGCTGCAGCCTCTTGCCTGCCATTCCGGCGTGCTGCCCTGGGCGTGAGCCCTGCTCCACAAGCACCTTTCTAGACAACAGGCTGTGAAGACGCCAGTACATTTCCCCCATAGATACACACAGGCTGCCTTTTAAAGAAAGGAACAACTGAAGCCTTTGTATGTCTTTCTGCCTGAACTTGAAGGTACCACTCACATCAATGCACTTATTCTTAGAACAATTTGAAGCATAATTATTCCTCTGTGATACAGGAAGGAAAAAAATAAATAAATAAGTGGAGAGATTTAATCTCTTGCGCAAAGCCTAAGAGATAGAAAAGCCAGGAAATGAGCTCAGATTTCCTGAGTCCCACACAGTCATCCCCTCCTTCGGCCACTCTCAGCTTCAGAGCACTAATGTAAACACCAACGGCATTAGCACAGATTTGATTTCTCCCTACTTTGTACAGAATGACTTCACTGTTCCCACTGAAGTTTCCTCCAACTTCTCTGTTTCCTTCCCAAAAGTAAGATAAATTATATTACAGACTCATTGGGGTATTCTTAAATTCCCACTGCTATTCTCAGGCACTGTCAGGTGTTTCTTCAACCTCAGTGCTGTAAATACCAGCTCAGAAAACAGTTGTGGAGCTTCAGTGGTGCAGCTCTTTGGCAGGTACGCAAATGTGCATCGGTGGAACAGAGCAAGGAACGAACTGTCCCCGTCATCACAGAATCATAGAATGGCTTGGGTTGGAAGGGGCCTCAGAGATCATCTAGTTCCAACCCCCTGCCGTGGACAGGGCTGCCAGCCGCTAGCTCACTAGATCCAACTGCCCAGGAACCCATCCAGCCTGGCCTGGAACACAGCCAGGGATGAGAAGAGTGTAAGAGCTGGATGAGCAGACAGTGCTAGTTACCCAACTGTTACACCCCACCCCCCCATCAGTCTGCAGACCAGGGACTTAGTAGCCAAAGACGGGTTTTCCCACAGATTTGCTCGGGTATCAGCAATTTCAATGCAGGAGCGTGGGGGAGGCCTAGTTTTCCTCGCAATAGTTGAGCATTCTGAGACCATCCATCTGTAACATTGCTGGCTCCTTCAGCTTCACCTGACTTGCTGACACGGTAGCTTCTTACTAAGTCATAATATTATTTTTCCAAGAGTACTCAATTTGTCCTAGCTAAAATAAAGCCATTTGCACTGTTTTCACAGAATCCCAGGATGGCTGAGGCTGGCAGGGCCCTCTGGGTCTGTCTGGTGCCACCCTGCTCCGGCAGGGACACCAGAGCAGGGTGCTCGGGGCCATGTCCAGGCGGCTTCTGAAGGCCTCCAAGGAGGAGACCCCACCACCCCTGGGCAGCCCGTGCCAGTGCTCTGCCACACAGCGCTCTCCGCACAGCACAGAAGTGCTGCCTGGGGTTTGGACAGAACCTCTTGTGTCCAGTTTGTGCCCACTGCCTCTTGTCCTGACTTGTATTTTTGTAAACTATACAAATGATTTCAGTTTTGTTGTACCTTAAAAACACATATTAGAATGAGTTCAAAAAGTTGAAGAGTAATGAAAACAGAAAACAACAGGCAAGTGTCACATACGCAAGTATCTGCACAACTGTGCCTCTTATATGTGTGTATTTACTATTTCCACGCATTAGGTACACAGGTAACAACATTTTGTGTAATAAATAATTATACATTAAATGCAATAAATAATTACATATAATAAATAAATAATTACAGAAGGAAAAAAAAAAAAAAACAGTCAATAGGAAATCCTGCTTGTTGGAAGCTGAGGTCTCTACCGTAGTTCACCATCCCTGCATCTTCTTTTGTGTACGTGGGAAAACAGAAATGAGCTGAAACTCATTCTGCTGAGGTTCGTGATAATCTAGTCACATTTCAGTCCTGTATTTTCCATAATTAGTTAAAAGAGAATCCAGACTTATAGAAGTGAAGCACTGAGCATTTGACATGCTTTCAGACATTAGGGATAACTCACTTCCAAATACACATGCAGGATAAGGTTTGAAGGAAGAACTGTTCCTTACCTCTTGCACAGCTCCTTTGTTAGTGAGGTGGCTGGCTCAGGTGTCTGCCTTGGATTTGCCAAGACAGCGTTCCCATCGGTATGTTTTTATCACGTGCTCCATGTCACCCTTCCTTTAGTCGGGCGGTGCTGTGGTAGCAGTAGCCTGGACCAGCTCAGTAAAATCTGCTCTTAAAGCCTGCCTCGGGCAATGTTTGTACCTCCCTGCTGCTGCTGCTGCTGCTGCTACCCTTTCTTCTAAGGGCTGACCACCCTCGTGCTTCAAAACCCTGCGGTAGCCCAAAGCATTCAGACCTGGTTAGGTCTAACAGGTTGGTTAAACTACTTCAGCAGTCTAGTTACACTACAATCTAATTAAAACGGCTTTGTAAAAAGCTGCCTTTTTCTCTGCGAGTCCTCAGTGGCCATATTCCTACAGTAGGTAGCACCTCTACAAACATGCATGAGCATTGCTAGACCGCAATTAAAATCACATTGTACCTCCCTGAAATCCAAACAAGCAGTATTTCATTTCTTTTAAAATAGGTTCCCCACAGTATCTGACTGTTAAAACAAATTAGTGTATATTTCATTAAAGTCTGATACAGTTTGTTTCTGATTCCAGCTTAGTTTGTATTCCTGTAGGCTGAATGCCCCAAGGAATACAAGCGTCTAAGATTTCCATTGAGTCAGTAGGAATTCTGAGGACTCTGAAACATAAGTAAAAATTATTTACGCATGACTTACAGGTATGGAAATTATATCCTTTTTATAAATAAAAATTACGCTAAATCAGCCTGGATAAACATTTTCCCTATCGTTTGTAACTGAAAGGTTGACTAATAGTCTCAGAACCCAGAAAACATCTTTCCTCTAGTGACGCTGTTATGGGAATTTATCTAGTGTGTCTGCGGTTTTTTTAATCCAATGAAGAGCGAAGACATCATTCAGTGAAAAAGTAGAAAAAATAACATAGACTTATGTTTCTAGTTACTCCCTCCAATTGTAGCAGAATGAGAAAAGTGGGCTGGAACTCAATGAAATCTCAGCAGATTCAGTAAAAACATTAAAATATGTTTCCATTTGTGGCATCATACAGCTTATCTTTATGTAAACATTGTTGCAAAGGATCATGTTTTAAATGAATGCTTATCCTAAACTGATCAATGTGGATAAATTCTTGTTGTTTGTTTGTTTTTTTCTGTAAATTTTGCTGTTTAGTAACAGTTTAAATAGAACAAGCCTTAAAAAAAAAAAAAAAAAGTTCAGTAAAGTTGAAATGCAGTCTTTTTGTTTGTACAGCTAGCGTCCTCCACCTTACAGTATCGTTACAGTTTTTAACCCTGTGATACGCAGAAGTTACAATCTACTTATAACCAGCACACGATGCAGGGAATAACATAGCAATAGAGTTATACATATGAAGAAATAAAATGTAAAAGGAAAGACAGCAAATAGCAAAAGAATACATACATAAGAGCATTTACACACATACATCCCATTTATGTATTTGTCTTTTTTGACAGCATTCATCTTAACATGCTTCCACAGGGAGAGATTGTCAGCATCACTCAGCAGATGAAGACAAAGATGACCCTTTTGAGCCCCATTCAAAAAATGTTGAGGAATAACAACAGACACCTGGTGGTGCGGCAACCAAATTTCTAAGTGCTGTTAGCACAGAAACAAATGCAAAACAGGTAGTGCAGTGGTTCATATATAGCTCCGCTGATGAGTCTCTACCCTGAACTGACAAGGCAGGTAGGATGAACACTGCGGTTGGATTCTAGTTATCCTCTCCGCTAGGATTGCAGCAGTTGCACCAGTTCTAAAAACGGCTTGATTATTTGATGTCCCATCAAAACTCCTCAGCTACCTGCATTACCTCCTCATATTTCACTGTAACACTAGGTATTTTGTTTTAGAATGATAAAGGAGTGTATAATATTATCCTTATGAGATAATATTTGTTTTCATTAAATTTTATTTTTCCCAATGACAGATATTCTCTAATATGGTGAGGCTGTACAAGAAAACTAAGGTAGACAGATCTGCAGATTAATCTCACCTTCCTTTCTTTGGGAAAATTCCCTTTGACTAGGCAACTACATGAAAAAGTATCTAATAACTGAAAGCATTCATTCTCATTTATCTCTTCCAAGAGAGGATCCTTTTAAGAGCGATCGTACATTTTCTGAGTCCTGATTCATAGCTGAAGCAGGCTGCAGAAAGGAATTAACTCAAATAAAGTGTTATTGTTTCCACGAATACTTTTTCAATCATATTAATTTTTTTATAAGCAAATCATTAGTTTCAATCAACTTTGAGACATGAAAAAAAAATATACAAGCAGGCTGTTCCAACAGCAAACAGCACTTTCAAAATACAGGTCAGGACTTCAAAACCAATGTTGTTCCCTGTATATATTTGACCCTAATCCTTCCTGTCAGAACATGTGAAAGCATCCAAAGATAAAAAATGAAAGCTGAAATTCCATTTTTCAGTGATTAGATTACATTTTTAGTATTAAATGGCAATGAAAGACAAAGAGCTCGAAGATGCAGATTAAAAAATGCAATTGCTTTTCCTCTCTTTGTGCACACAGCAGTAACATGCACGGAGAAAAGAGCTGACCTTATCTAAGTTTATGTGACCGACCCAACCAGTACAGCTCAATAATTAACTGACTGTCTCAGAGCTCCCCAGGAACATTAAGTACAGTGACACTGCATGTTCACAACCACAGTCACTTGGAAAAATCATGAAATGTCCCATCAGAAAATGTTTTGTGTCCTATAAAGTTTTTTTTCTGTTCTATACTTGCTCCCCCCTTTTCTTCAGGCATTGGGAGTTAGTTGTCTGGAGAATGTAAGTGTCTGATTAGATGATTCTTAAATAGCAGCCCTGGGCCGTTAGAGACACAGCTTACACAGGTTGCTATTGATCGCTCTTTCCAGTGGGGTTGGGTGGTCCTCAGCATCAGCTGGAGGACAAGCTGTCGCTCTGTCTCCAAGGTCCTTTTTACCACTGAATCCTTCCGGAAACTGCTGTCAAAGACANTTGTCCCAAGAGATTCTGCCAGAAATACTTAGCAAGGTTCTGCTGTACTTCTAAACCAGGAGATGCTGAAGGTGTTTTTCTCTGAGTTAATAATTAACAGCTGAAGATAGCGGCAAGCTGGAAAGAGACTGAACTATTTAGGAAATGCATGCAATAAATAATAGTGGCTATGTTTCAGATGGTTGTCACAAGGCTCAAGGACAAATTCTAAGCAGCATGACTGGCATTTTAATGCTAAAAATATGTCTTCAATCCCCATTGTGAAAAATCAATGAGAAAACGCTGGCAGGCCAAAAGTTTCATGCAAAATTGTGAGTAAAACCACTGCTCCTCCTATCTTACTATAAAAATAGGTATGAAAAATACTTTCCCCTCTAAATCCTTGGAAATCAGGGGACTATTGGTGCTCTGCAAACATGAGTACATCCCCAGAATATGTTTTAGGAGGAGTAAAGCTATTTCTAATTCATTTAAAATAAACTGAGGTACAGAAGGTGCCAAGGTCAAACCGGCAAGCTGGTGACAAAGACAGCTGGAACCCGCTCACTTCAGATCTGTACCTTTACGACTGAACCATGCAACACCCAGCATGAAACCCTACCAAAATGGAGTGGGGAACATCAAATCCAACACACCGCATGTAAGACAGCTGTAACAGTAACTGCGAGTAAACTAGGAAATATTGGGGGATATTCACCTACATGTTGGTGATTAAGAACAGGCATGACTGAGGTGCATGTGGTTCTCGGAGGTGCAGGAAAAGAGGACAACACAGACAAGCTAAAGGAAACCTCTACCGCCAATGCAGAACTCAAATCACGATGCTGCACACCATGGAAGTATTAGCAGATAAGCACTGAGAAAATAGCGAACCTACAAAGAAAGCACAGAGAGGTGGATAACCTTCAAGGAGTGCCTGGCTTTCTTCTATCTTTTAATATCACTTTAAACTGTATACTTGATTGCAAGCATTTTTTAGGCATCTGATTTTATTTTTATGCCACATTTTAATTATCCACTGCAATCCTTTTTTAAGAACATTGTGATGCTCTGACAACATGACTGTACTGAAAGAAGTGAGACCAAATATTGCAGGCAGTTCAGTCAGCAACATAAGGATAGCTGCTGGGTTTGCATATGGCAGCTTGTGTAAAGGAGGAGCCTGGTGAAAGGGGGGTGTTGTCCTCAGTGTATTGTTCACGTAATGAAGTGGGAATGGTACCGCCTGGAGTACTGAGTTCTTCCAGTGCACGCAGGCACTGTTGTGTTTGTAGCATTTCATCCCTCCTAAAGACTCCAGATTCAGCTGCTGTGTAAATGACATACAGAGGCAGACAACGTTGCATGGAATATCATTTTCTCCATGTTCATCAGAAAGCCTTTAAGAAAAAGAAGTTATCATTTCGGAGTCAGAATTTCTAATGATAATTAGCTGAAGACACACTGTGGTATCCAGGGGGAAAAGGGATTTGGAGGCATTTTCATTTTAAAAGAGATACCTCATTATTACCTCCTATGAAAATCTTCAAAGATGACAACCCTCATTAATGTGAAAATGCAGCAACTGGCATTCTCTTACTGACTCCAGAATAACCAACAAGACAGAAGGCAGATTCTATTCTTTAGAATAGAATTCCTTACTGTTCTAATCACCTAAATAAGTAACTGTACCCTTTATCCGGGCAGAGGCAGTGTGATAGTGTGCATTTAAAGGGATGTATTTCAGTTCTAAGAAAACAGTAGTGTGTGCTGCTCATGCACCTAGATCCTGAGTAGCAGTGCAGAGTCTAGCCAAGAGAAATGAGTCTCATTTTTCCCTGGGGCTGTACTTCTGTTATAGCCCAGGTATCCTGGGAGCCTTTTGATATTGTGGAAAGTAGAAAGAGCACAGAAAGAGCTGCAGATCTGAAGTGTTATTTTTCAGATTGCAGATAACAATATTAAGCATTATTTGTCTAGATGTAGATGACCTGGAGAGGTCCTAAGGTAGGAGAAAACAGAGGGAATATCACATCAGAAAGAAAGAGAAACAATATATATATATAAAATGAGACAGAAAAAGGTTTTTCAAACCAGAGGGGCAATCTTACTGGTAAGAGAATATCAGGTCTCATTAAATTTTGAAGAGAGGAGTAAAAGAAATAGGCCTGCCATTTCCCCTGAGGCGGCAGAGGCCCCTAGCTTTGCTGGCTTCATGTTGCCTTTAATTCCATATGCTTATACCGGGGCACCCCGTCTAGATGGCTGCACAAGGGCATGCCTGGGGAGACACGATTAAGATCTTTAGGAGCTTACACCTGAGGCCAATTATAAGCACTTAGCTAAACATACAGGTTGCATATTCAGTGAATGAATTAAAATGTATGTATCGGATAGTGGCGTAATGGCCCTCAGATCTGTTTTCTCCATCAGTGCTTACTGGTACATGTGGAACTCCTAGTTCACTACTCGCGGAACAAATAGGAGCTGGTGCAGCCCACCGTGCCACTCACGAGTCATGGAACTCTGCTGTCATTCTGAAAGCAGAACTCACCTGGCAATTTTCATACATCAGCAGCCAAGGTCACTGGCTTTCTAAACAAAGCTGAAGCGAGGATCTTCAGTCCTGTGATACTCCTAGTGCTGTCCTACTGCTCCAGCTGCAGCTTGTCGATTCAATGTCAGCTTAAGGAGTTTTTTACATGGAATACAATTTAAATGAATGCATTCTGTGCACATATGTTCTCAAAGTTCAAGATGGATGTGCAGACATTTGCCATCCTCAGAAGCTTTGGGCTTAAGCACAGTGAATCTACAGGATTATTGCTTAAATGAATGTGGGTCCATAAATAACTTTTAAATGTTGGGATTTTGGTTAAGGACACATAGCAGGACATTATCAATTTGCCTGCAGCCCTAACAATGTGTATCACCATGACATACTACACTTTTAACAGGAATACAGGTGTAAAAGATGAATTAGGAGTCACACTCTTTTTCTCACATCAGTGCCTTACTGCTTTGCAAAAGTCGAATTGCTTTACTAGTATTTAATGTCTGTTGTTTCCATTCCCTGCTATTAGATCAGCTTCAAGAAAAACAGGCTACAAAGCAGTTGTGTTGCTTTCTGTACTAGAGGAGCAAGAGGAAAGACTGACACATGATGCAACCACTGTGGTTTTTTGAATTGCCTGAGATTTTTCTTATGGTTGCTCCTGAAATTCAATGCTATATATGCAGCTCCACTTACAACTTAACACGCTTCACCTTGAAAAATATGTGACGGGAATTCATGTCCTTTATCAGATTTAACTGATCACAGCACTGACATATGTTCTTTTGATGTCATGTTGGTTTTGTAATGCTCTCTTAAGAGCTACGGTCCTGAAAACAAATGCCACTGGCCCCACAGCAAATGCCACTAACGCCAGCTGAGCTTCACCTGGGCTGATCTGGTGTGTACATACGTGTGCTGATGGTATTTCAGTCCTCCGTGGATATGCAGCTTTACCCACGGAGCTGTTCTTGCAGAATCTGGGATTCTTGGTCTTAATAGTTTCAACAATCGTATATCTGTTTATGCATTTTATGTGACTTTTAATTTCTTTTATTTCTGTTTTTGTACAGAGGAGAGAAATGTTCCAACAAAGGTGCACATTTACTTAGCCCTGCATGTTCATAATACAATTAGCTGATATTCTAGGAATGATCTACAGTATAATTTACATAGATAGCTCTGTGGTAGCTTTATGTGTGCTTTGGCATTTAAAATGTTGTGTTCTCTTTTACAAATATTTTTCTCTTTCTAATGTTGTCCAGCTGCCCTTAAAATCTGCTTCCTATGCATTTTCCACATTTTTAGGTCTCATCATTAAGATACCATTGTAAGTACAAGCTCAATGCTAAAATTTAATTCCTATCTGATTTAGAAGAAATATTGCATGTATTTATGGCTTATCTTCAGCCAGCACCTTTGTTTTTAAAATATATGAAGTTAACTCTGCATGGCATAACTATTTTAAAAACTAGTACAAACTATAAACTAGAGCTAATATTTCTTTCTGAAATGGACACAGCGATTTTCTTCCCAGCCCTGATATATGCCGTAGTTTCCCCTTCCCGCCTCCAGGAGACCTTGCCTATAGCATCACCCCTAGCAGGATGGTTTCTACCATGATTCATTAGTAATTTCATTTTGCTTTCATGAAAAGATAAATAGCTGCAAAGAGAGAATTTCATAAAAGAAGGCTTGTATCCGTGTGTAAGATCCTGCAGAATGATCATTTGCTACATTCATCCATTTTCATTCTCAAAATATCTAGCTGCAGGGATATGATGTTACCTTACAAAAACAATAAGAATTAGCAGTTTGCTTTGATCTGTGGCATAGTATTGGTTTTCACTGAAAAAAAAAAAAAAAAAAGAGTAGTTAATCTCTTACTACTCTAAAGATCATAAAAATCACTCAGCTGCACAAAAATGTGTTGAGAATAGTTTACGTGCACCAAGACTTAATAAAGGTGTGCACAGCTGATGGCAAACATCACCTCTAACAATACAAGAAAAAAAAAAAAAAAAAAAAAAAACAGAAACAGATGGATGGATCCTTTCAGGTCTTTCCATGACTAATAACTCAGTGGCAGGCAATTTGGGCCTCATACAAATTTTGAAAGTTATGATGATAACGGTATCAGATTAAGAAGCCTGAAGACCGCAATCCTTTATTTATACACAGTTTGGAAACAGCTGCAAGGAACATTTTGCCCTGCAAACATATGTCTTCTCTCAGCTAAGAAATCTTCTTTGGAGGAGAAGACAGTTCAAGATCCATGTGTAGCTAGTCTATGGCCTTTCTACCAAAACTACTGACATCCTGCTTTATGGAGCAAGGAGCACAGGGCTGCAAGACA
>VXAV01006803.1:0-26774 GCA_013399715.1 Alectura lathami | reverse complement strand
ATTTACTCAGTCAAAAGCTTGTAATATGTTTCAAGGGCTGTATTAGATGCTCTTTTGTCACTGCCAACAGGGAATGAAGGTAACACTGGAAGTTCATCAATGTGGACACAATAAACAGAAGGAACAGGAGCAGATTAGTAACAGTGGTTTTTACATTTGCTGTGCAAGACTGAGTTCTGTAAAATAATACATACACGTCAGAATACATTTCCATATCAAAACACAGTCAACAGCAGGAGGCTATATTTTGATTAGTGACATAGATTGTGTATTTGCCAGCTTACAAATCAACCGGAGGAAGAGTGAGAGTGAGAGTATACTGAAGATCCTCTGTCTACAAAGATATTTCCTTTCTGATTGTGGGAAAAAAAAATTATCATTGTCACAGGTCCGATGCTTTCTTGTTTGTACCTAACTTTAAGAAGATAATCTAGATTCATATTTTGGGGTTGATTTTTTTTTTTTATTTGCTTATTTTAATCATTCATTTTCCTGCCTTAATTTTTTACATCTATTTATATAAATATATGCTATATATATATTCATATACCTTGCGAGTTTGCTCTTGGAGAGATGAATTCACTCATTCATGTTGGCTGCTCTGAGGCTTGGCAAATATACACTGAGCCATTTGAGTCGTTGCTTTTAACTGCTTTACAGGGCAACAGCTTATGGGGATATTGAGACAGAGAAAGTCATGTCTTGCTAATGCCAGTATTTTTTTGAAGTAAAAGGTGAGAGGATTAAAATAAAACAGAGAAGGAAAAAGATGTGTTCTTAGTTTTTGTTTGCTGGTCACGATGAGATGGCAATCTCAACATTCCTTCTCTCTGGCTTTTCTGATCAATGTACACTCCTGGATCAGGCCCAGTAAAGATGCAGTTTTGAGAAGGGCGTGGGGCAAAAGCAGGTGGACTGCTCCAAATCCCAGGGATACTAAGGATGGCAAACATGACAGAAAAATTCCTTCCACCCTCCCAGCTTTTCTCCACAGCCACTTCCCACACTTTTTTAATGACCTCAGAAAAGATCTGGAGCAGAGTGATCGCCACCCCCCTCCCCCCCCTACCCCAGTCTGCCAGTTGGTTCTAATTCCCGACACATCAATTAGGATCCATTAATTTCTGGTTCCATTCTTCCCTTGTTTACCAGACATGATGTCAACCCAGTCCTTGGGTTGTATCAGTGGATGTTTTTGTTTTCATTAGCGCAGTAAGCCACCCTCTGCATTGTCTCTCTTAACATCCATTGTTATAGGCAAATGGGACATTTTGTAAAATGCCTCTCCCTTAAAAATTCAGTTTACAGTTTGGTTTGGCTCGATCAGATCTCAGTGACTACAACAGAAAATCTAGTATGCAAACCGTCTCCTAAAAACCAATCATCATCTTGCTCTATTTAAGTTGCAAAGATAATGCCAATACCAACTCAAATTAAACTGCCCTCTAGCGCTGTAATAACATTGAAGTAAGAAAAGTATTAAGTGCTGTGTTCACTCTGAAAGCTGCGTCACTCCTGAGTGCTCTTGGTACCGAGAGCATTTCCACAAAGGCAGTGTTGGTTTTATTCGTCTGCTCTGTGCAGTATGGCAAGTCATGCCTCCTCTTCACATTATGCGCTAATTAAAAAATAAATATGCAGTATGACAAGTTGGGTTCAAAAATCTCAGAAGGACAGACCTGCATACAGCGAATCAGCTGACACTTTGTGCCCTCAACTATGGCTTATTCCTATTCTCTGAAATCACACTCTACTGGCTGATCGGACCATAAAGCAAATGGACAGCTGCAGTAGAGAGTGGGCATTTTAATAGCAGAGTGCTGTAGACATGGCTGACTGCCAAAGAACACATTGTTAAAGCAAGCAGCATAAAATGAAAAATTAAGATATTGGCACTAAGACCTACTGGTAAGAGCTGAGGGTCAGTAAAGGACACTGCAATAATCTAAAAGATTTCTTCCACTAGATTAAATTTAGGACAGGCAATGCAGCCTTGCTCTGGAGAAGCGTTTTGCAGTGCTGGGAGCTGTGGTGAGTCTCCAAACAAACATAAAGGACGCTGCTGGCTGTCCTGGCTGCTGCAGCTTCTTGGCCAGTTTAGCAATTCGGTACAATCCTTCTTTATAGCACAGTCACAGCTGAACACAACAACGCCCAGATCAGTTCTGAAATGCACTGTTTCAGTAATCAATACAGATCTTAATGTGTTTTTTTTGATACTTTGTTTGAAAAGCATCAACAATTTCCCAAAATTGCCTTTTGCCTGAAAGAGATGCGGAGTAACAGCAGCAAGGCAAGAGAATATTCAGATCCTTTTCCCTCAGTAGCTGCCACAGTTATCATCACCTACTACACATTGCATATGAAACCAGTTTTGAGAAATCCTTTACCGAAATGGCTGTGTGCTCATTATTCAAGAAAATCCAGATGTGATTGTGCGTTCCTTCCCGTGGGCACACGCATTGTGCTCTGTTCTTTAGCTGTATCATCGTGTACTGTACTCGAACAGCGTCATGGTTTTTTTATTACTGTCCTATACAATGACTACAACATAACCTGAGGTGTGTCTTCATCCCTCTTGGGAATTCTATTGTCACTGTGATTCACTGTCTCTTTATTGACTCTGGCTCCTTTATGTAGGTTGTATTTTACTCCATAGATGCATTTAAATAGGTTGTCAGCATCCGTAAACCATCCCATTTATTTTGAGCCTGAGAGTACTTCCTTCCTTTGGGGCAATTTGGAGTTGAAGCAATTAAACAGTTACAAATTGAGATCTTCAACATCCTATAGGACCTGTGACATAATATTAAGGTATGATCCTAAAGTCTTTTGTTTGTTTGTGTGCACTCTGTCTAGGAGTATTCCCAGCAGGCCCCAGAGGGCACAGCTCAGAATTGGCAGAAGTCTCCTGGACCTGTGGCTGTTTACAAGCAACAGGCAACCGCAGCTGCAGTTTTTTGGAACCAGTCAGCCAAAATCAAAGGTGTACAGCCTGCGTGTATGTGCCAGGAAATCTTGTTAGGTCAATGCAGTGAGATTTTCTCTCTCAAAGGACAGCAACACTGAACTTTCTAAGATGAATCATAAATAATGTCACTTTGTAAATGTTTGTTGTAAAGCAGGAGCATTACCAACTCTGCCAATGATTTTAAAAGGTTTTAGGGGTTGCATCTGGGCATCTTCAGCGCAGTGTTCATTATTTGTCTGTGTTAGCCAGGCAGAGCTCAGCCTGGCTGCCTGGCAAAGCAAGCGCTGTGCGAGCCATCATCTGTTGGCAAGGACAGAGCCAGCCCTGCCCTGCGACGTGGGGAAGGTGAGATGTGCTCAGCCACGTGATGGCAAACACCTCACTGGGTGTGGGAGTTTTGTGCCACATCCAGCACACTCACAGGGAAGGAGAGAAGGTGTATGGCTCCCTGAGTTCCTTTTCTCTTCACACACCTAAGTGCAGGACATACCTCTTGGGTCAGACTTTAACTGCTATTGCGTGGGACAGGCTGCGATTTCTACACTTTAAGGTTAGGATTTCAATGCAAGGCATTTGTCTGTCTTTGTTCCTGGATATTTTTAGATGTCCTCAGTGGACTGCTGTTATGGTAATACTGCTTTCAAACATTTTGGATTAGCAAGCTATTCAGAGGAGCTTGGGAAACTTCACTGATTTCTTTTCAGCAGCTTAATACAACTATGAAACTGATGGAAAAAAAATTAGCTTTTTTCACATGACACACTTTAGCAATAACGCATGTGACATTTGTACCATCATCTCATTTTTCCTAGGAAAATCATCTCAACAGGGTGTGAAATCAAAGCTTGTAGATTTGTTCTCCTAATCTCCCAGCATGCAAGCTTCAGCGTGGATAAGCCTACCCTGTGTCTGACACCCTAATCAAATGATGCCAGCCTCTAAAATACATAACCAGACATAGATGTTTTATAATGGCATCCATATGGATTTTTCTGGCTTAGCCATACTCGCCCTAATTGATTGAGACTGTCCACTCACTTTATTTTACAGCAGAGAGTCTGGGTCAATTTCTCATTAGAAAATTGAATTGCATTTGCATTATGTTAATCCAGGGTGAAGTGACAGGCTGAGTATAAGGAAAGGTTAAAATCTGGCAGAGAGAAATCAATCCAAGTCTGCTTATGCGCTATTTCACTGTCTCGGGCTGTACCAATCAGGGCTGGTACAAACACAGGTATTAAGCTTGCTTCCATTTTAAGCAGCGTTATTAAAAAGATTTGGAAAGTGGGACAACTTAGTGGCTTAATATCACTCTAACACAGCGTGGAGACTAATCCCTAGTGTCTTTATCTTGGACACTCCTTTTCTGGGTTCCCTGCCAACACCTTTTCCCTCAGCCCTGTTTCAGGACAGGGAGATCTGGGTCCTGAGCAAATGAGGTCAGTGGGGCAGCCAAGCCCAGGGACACAGTCACAGTGCTGCAAGCTGCAGGAATGTGAGCCGACTGTAGCTGACAAAATCACAGCCACCCGCTGACCCTGCCAGGAGGAGACTCAGACACGCAGCTCAGCCAGACAAACAGACACCTCAAAGCCCCCAGATGAACTGAATTTCTCACTGATGCTCAGTTTCTGAGATCAGGAGTCATCACCGCCTGTCCCAAGGAACTCTCAGCAGAAAAACACCATTACTGGTGGCTAAGTAGATCACAAAGCTACAGCAGCAGATTCTTTTCTGAGCATTGCATGGGACAGACTAGTCTAATCAGGGGCTGGAGATTGAAGGCTAATATGAATCACCTTAACCTAGCACCTCCTACATATAGTATTGCTGATAAAGTTGAGCTAATAGTAAGAAAGTCAATTTTAAGGAAAAGAACACACCACAGGCATAATTTAGTGAAGCTGAAGCCAAATCTAACAGTAACAGCAGTAACGAGTGCAATAAAGAGTATCAGTTTGTTGCATCTTCTAAAGACGAGGCTCTCAGAGTAAAGAAAGCAATATACATACTTAGTGTGTTCAAGGTTAAAGTAACACCAAGGCTTGCTTGCTGCATTTCCTCAGCCTTCTGAAATCTTCTCCTAAATGTTAAGGCTTCAGTGACATCTGCTGTTGAAGACCTGTTTAATTAATTAGTTGCAATTTATCAGCTATCGCCTATAACTGAACACTTCTTCCACAGAGTTTCTGGTATTCAGTTCTATTTGCAAGGTTTCCTACCACAATGGAAACCCTTTAATCTGATTAGAAAACCTCCTAGACGGAGCTCTTCTGCTGCTGTAGTCATCTGACAAGCTGTCAAATTGCTCTTGTTTTCTAAAGCAACGGAAATTTTCTCTCTGCCTTGCTCCTGCTATCCATCCCGATTTTGATACACAGAAATTCGGCACAAACACGTGTTGAACTGCCAAAAAAGTTCTTCCCAATTTGTTCAGATCCATCAGTGGAACACCAAGGTGGAGTTTATGGTTGAAAAGCAACCATGATAAAAGGGTCTGAGTAAAGTGTTCTCCAAACTTACTGCATGCTTCTGTGCTCCCACAGCAGCCTCTAAGGAGGAGCAGCAGAACAGAGCATGCAGCAGATTGCCCTCCATTTCATGCGTGAGCATAATGACCCTGAGAGCAGAGCAGAAGGGCCGGCAGGTTCCTGCCAGACCCATCATCCAAGCAATCCAGGAAAGGCTGGAAGGCTCATTCTTCAGCTCAAAGGCAGAAGAATCACAGGGATGAGATATGGTGATTATGATCCCGGATGAAAGGTGTTGTGTCAACACAACACCACATAAACAAGATGCACTCAGGCAGCGTGCAGAACACTGCTGCAGTCACACATCTTTCTGCTCTTCTGAACAAAAATTCTTTTCACATGAAAATTAATGGCCCATGCTTCTGTGGTGCATTGTAGTTAAGGTACAAAGATGGGGTCCACAACTTTGCAACCCGGTTCTCCTATGAAATTGCTATATAAACTTGAGTAGCCACAATGCCAAATTTTCAAAAGCATTCTACCTTTCTGGATGATGAACTTCAGACACCGGATTTTCTTTGCAGAAGCACCTAGCCTAATCCTGGAAATCCTGGAAGTGACTGGAATGTGCCTTTTGCACCCAAGGAGCCCCAGTCCAAGGTCTACCAAGCTGGTTGTCCAGACAGGAAGCATTTGGCGCTGAAGTGTCTTTTGGAAATACAAACTGATCAGCTTGCAGATACAGCCCATAGCATGCTGTGACTTTTTAATTTTATTTCATTAAAACACAACCCATTAGAAGTCAGAGGAGAGGGAGTGAAGTAAAGAAGCCAAGGGGAAACCTGGTATTTGCCCATCCAATTTTCAGTCCTCCACATCACTGTAAAGCCAATGGAATTTAAACAGTTACCAACAAATGATTGTATTATTTATTTCTCATCTTTCTAAAACTGTGATCAAAACATCCCTTGTCTTGGCATTTTGACATTGGGTACAGCTGTAGTAAACAGAACCAGTTCAGTTTAATATTTTTCCTCACTTCAAGGGCTCCAGATCCAACTTTAGCAACTGCTTTTAGATTCTCAAAAGTTTCTGTATAGCTGCCTAAGCAGGGAAGTGCCCGTGGGAGTGAAAAACAAGTGGCTGAGGAAGAGAAACTGTTGTCAAGCAAAAAGAGGTAAGCATCTGCAGTCCAAAATTTTAAAGTGCTAAACTAAGCAGTGGAAACCCAAACTGAGTTTTAGCTAATCCTTTTAGGAGTAGATTACTGCATAGTGTAGAACTAAATAAGAAAAACAAGAAAACAGGATTATCTGTCTTTCTGAGATGTGTTTGCAAAGTAAGTACTTTGCAGTTGGATACATTATGCATTCTTATACATTATTGATTTTTAAAACTTTTATTTTCGTAAGATTTTCTTGCCAATATTTCTCAACTAAAGAAAGCTGCCTTAATATGGAGTGCTTATTCCAAGGTTATTTCCCTACTCTTGGACCCAAAGCCACAAAAGTGTTGTACCAGTGAGAGGTTCCTTGTGCGCAGAATAAGCAAATATTGTTCAATTCACATTTTGGATGTAGTCGCCTGCTGAATGGAGTACGTCTTGTATTTTTACGTATTTGTATTTCTTGTAGTTTTCTAAGCAATTAAAAAGCAAAAATTAGAAAATTTTCATGTTTAGCAAATTTAAATATGATATTCTTCTACTGACTTGTGAAGTCTAATTAGTAATAGCTAAATGAAGTTTAATATTCTGGTAAGTCATGGGATACATAACCTGAAAAAATCCTCTTCCACATTTAGATCTTATGACTACGACTTCTTATCTATTTTCTTTCTTTATGTTCCAACACAAGAGGGATATAAATACTAATACCCACCTTTTTAAAATTCATTTTCAGGAGAGGTGTAACTAGAACATTTGATTTTATTTAGAACATAGCACTTTCATTTTGCTTAAGCCCTCACTGCACAGTCGCAATGCAAACACAATGGCTAGCAATCCACACCTTCACTGCAAGCAAGAAGATCTGAATTCCTAAGTGAACAGTTCCACGGCTCAGCCACTGAAACAAACTAAGAATCACCCATCGCCCCAGCTCCCTCTCAAAGCAGCACCGTGCTCTGGCCGACCTGCACAGCCCAGCCTTCCCTAGGTGTGTCTCGCTTCCGCTGGGGCCAAGTCACAAGGGGAAAGGCATGTTTATGCACTGGCTTGCTGCTGTGAATGTAGTTTGCAGTCTGTCTCAGGGGACTTGTCTTCTGCTACTTGGAATGCCAAGGCTCTGAGAGAATGACAGGAACCGAAATAATGAGTGTGGTTTTTGTTGTTGTTTTGTCTTGTTTTATTCAGGACCGATGGCAATTAGGCTGCTATATTTACTTGGATACAATTATGGCTTTACTAATTGAAACAACATCCAGACTAGTATGTAAATTCCTTAAAAACATATTTCAGCTGATATGAAAGACTTTTTTTTTTTTTGTGAAAGAACTCCAGTAACTTTAAGTCAGGCTCTTATATCATAGAATCACAGAATGGTTTGGGTTGGAAGGCACCTCGAAGACCATCTAGTTCCAGCCCCCCTGCCGTGGGCAGGGACACCTCCCACCAGACCAGGTTGCTCAGAGCCCCGTCCAGCCTGGCCTTGAACACACACATATATATATCCTTCCTGAAAAAACTTCCCTTCGAAACAAATAACTTCATCCCTAAGTGAAATGTTCTAAGCACAACGCCTACCATTTTCTCTAAGACCATGACAGGTAATTGCACGTTTCAATAAAAGCAAGTTAAATGCACTAAGTTCAGCTTGCAAAAGCTACTACAAGATTGCAATACATTTTCATACCTGGTTTGCAGTCCGTATGGGACTGAAGTTGTGAATATGTAGTGACAATTCATCGTCACGTACCTGATTTTCTGTCCTCTTACAAGTAGCCACAAGAATCCCCAGGCTGTTTTAGTCTGCTAAACACTTAGCAGGGCCAGAGTGCCAGCAGCACGCTATTCCCTGAAGGCTACAAAGGGGCTAAATAGGGAGAGCAGAACTTTAAATGCCCTGTTCTCTCAGGTCCATTGTGCTCCCTTTGTCTTATTTATCCAGACATGCCTTCCTGATGTCTGCATCTGCTGTAGCTGATGTGAAAAGCCTCCATTCACTTTTCTATTGCCTTGAAATTGCGCTCTGAAGCCTAAGAATCTACTTCAAAATGGCTTATAGACATTTTTCCATCCTTTGACTTACACAAGTGACCAGAAACATGAGAGAAAGCAGAAGCTAGCGTGTTGATACCTGTTCAAGTCTGAGACCACACAAACAATCCATTAGTTTGAGAAATGAAAACTGGCACATGCATCTGCATGAACCGTTAGCTCTAATACTTGCAAGTGAATGTAAAATAATTATTAGCAAAAGTATCCAGGTAACATATTTATGTTAATTCTGAGCTTCCTGCTCCGCACTTGCAGATACCCAAAATGCTAAGTATCCTACTCAGTTATTTCCACTATATTTGAGTGGTTTTAGTAAAAAAAAAAATCTTGCTCATAGGTACAATATTAAATATTGTGATATAAAATCTATTTGATATTAAAAGCAACTATGTAATACTGAATAAAATACATATTTTCTTAACCTAGATACTAATCAGAATTATTTACCACAAATTTCAAAATAAATTCATTCAAAAGATGAAAAGAAAGAGGAAGGAAGGCTGAAAAGTTCCAGGACCCCCTGCACAGGCTGATGCCACAGATGAATTTTCTCTCTGCATGGAAGTGTCATGCTGAAGAACAGCACTTCTCTTGCACCGCCTGGCTTAACAGGAATCAGATATGGACAGGAGGTGGCCTCAAGATCTAGACAGTGATGGCATCTCTCATGGCAGGGGGTTCTTGATAAAATTGGTATGGTGCTTTTTTTGTACTGGTCCTTTCATTGCAAATACTCTCTTCCCCCTGACAGAAAAGAAAACAAAACAAAACCTCTTACTAAGGAATTTCTTGTGATTTGTACCCAAACCTACCTCCACCTCTGTGACTACCTGGTAGTTTATTATAATTACTTGGCAATTTCTAGATTCCATTCCATCATAGTACTGTGAAATATGTTTGGATACCTTTTATTAAAGTTATATTCAACGTGATAAATTCAATTTTACTTTTGTTTGAGCTAAACAAGAATCTTAGAAACAGTAAGAATGAGTAACCCAATCATTTGTTATCTCTTTGTACTGTGATGCGCAAACCCATGGATGTCCCTAAAGTAAGGCTGATGAGGAGATGGAGCTCAAATTTTAATGTGTGATCTGCAGTCCCGGGTCAGACACAGGCAGTAAGCAGGCATCATCCTGGCACCGCATCTGCCAGAATGCTAAGATTTTCCTGAATTTGAGTCGAACATTACAGTGACTTAAATAAGAGTTAAAGTGATTGCATTCAAGAAGCCCAAATCACTCCCATTTGCATGAAGACCAAAGACTGAATCAGAACAGTCCTAGAAACACCCTTGAGCACATTTCTTTTAAAGGCTGGAAAGAGCAGATGGCTTTTGGAGGGTGATGCCATCAGCGCTGTCTGCATGATGAAGCACTGTATCCTCATTTGTACTGATTGGGGTCAAATCAGCTCTAGACTTTAATTCACCCTAACTACTGAGTATTTTTCCTAATTAGAAGATACGTCATTATCTATTTCTACAGTAATGATAACCTACTGAACTCTAATGAATCAATTCCATTTGCATCGCTGTGCATCAACTCAGCCATTCCCTCACTCACAATCAAAACAATTCACTACGACACACAAGCTGGCAACCAGAAGCTACTACAACAGCCCCCTCCATCTCCTGTGACAGAAACTGAGCAGTTATTCTGAGTTGTGCTTTGATGTTCCACAGAATTTTATCACTGAAGAGTTTGTAAGGTCATTCTCATGAGAACCTCCCATATCCTGCAGAGCCAGTACGGAAACAGGGGCACTGCTCTTCAGCTGAGAATTGATGGTCTTTTGTGAAGAACAGAGATAAAGGACACCCAGCAGTTGCATTCCATCTAAACACCACATTTTAAGCTCCTGTAGGAGTTCATACAATATGGATTGAATTTTGCGGAATTTTACACCTGGTTTCGATCAGAGGCATTCGAGCATTGCCCCAACAGGTACCAGATGTGATCCTGGCAGCTGCTACAAAGCTGTATGACGAGCACTCGCAGATCTGATGTCCAGGAGCACTGGAGCGATAGCTCTAGCTCGTTTCATTCCACCAAAGATGCCTTCTGGGCAGGAGGGCTGGGGACGGCCCACGTGGCTGCGCTCAGAAACAATGCAGAAAATGCTGCTTGTTTACAGAGGAGTTAAGGACTGATTCCAGTTCATTCTGCTGTGCACTGGAATGTTTTGTAGGAGAAAGAGGACAACAGCAGTGAGATTACTAACAGTGTATCAGGTTTAATAACAGTTTACACAGGTCCACAGTTTGGAAGATAATAGATTTTTAAACATTTTTTTCCCCTATAATTATGCTTATTCAATATTCTTTATTGCCTTACGTTTTTCTCTTCATGCTTTTCTTCTTGGTTTCAGGCCCAGCTGACCGTTACCTTCGTAAGATGTGTGGAAAAAGCCTCAGGAACTAAAAGAACCGATTCGACATTGCTGGAAACAATTGTATTTAATACATGAACTAATCTACACAAGAGTGTATTCACCTGTCAGGTCAGAATCTCTCTGCAGAGAAGGTCCCTTATCTCCACTATTCTGAACTAAAAGATTATCAGCAGCCAGCAATGACAGGGGTTTAGGGAACGTGGAGGGACATGGAGGGTTTAGGGAACACGGAGACCATCGCCTTGTTTCTCCCACCCAAGCCACTACCCCTGCATTTACCTGCCTAATAAACAGCAAAGGAACCATATGCATCCCTCCAACAGACACTTCAATTGTTGCCCATAAGTGCTTTAGACAAAGTCACAGTGCTACAGCTTGCAATATTTTCCTGTGAAATTGTACAGCAGCCATAGTTCAGCAAAGCCTCAACTGGGAAATGGATTCATAGATTGGGAAAATCGTGGCTGGCAAATATTAACTCTTACCCATTAACTCACGACAGATCCCAGATGTTTGGACAATTTACAAGGGAGCAGCAGAGCTTTACAGAAGTTGCTTAGCTGTGCATATCAACAGTGGCAGAAAAAATCTGCTCTGATCAGCCCTGTGGGACCTTTGTAGGAATACTCTCGTTGCTCCCAGCACAGCCTAGTTATGCTGGCAGAAAGATCTGATCTCTAATGCTTGGCTCTGAGTTAGCCTGACATTATACCAGTGGCTGACAGGGAGGATTAACTTGTTACAGACTTTTGGCTAAAACACATTTGGGCTTACTTCACACGTGGCTTAGAAGTAAAAGATGTTTCTGACTTTTCGTATCCAGCACAACCCACTCTAGATATCTCTATCTTTTCCCAAAGGAAAGACTTAGTATTTGGCTTGACATATGAGACATGTTTCAATCAAATTTTTATTGCTAATTTCTGACAAGAGACTGAAATTTCATTTCCAGATTCACATATTTGCTTCTGAAGCATCAAGAACAAAAGGCTTGTTTCTGGCTTTCTCCACTGCCAGTTATCTGCCAATGAAGTTCAGCCACAGCAACAAACCCCAGGAACTTTGGCAGCATGAGACTGATGCAGAACAATTAGAAACCTGTGATGACAGGCTCCATACCGAGTTCTCACCTAATGGATGCACCAGAGATGGATTGCCATAGGTAGGGATGTTAGATCAGGGTTGTCTAGCGAGCCACTGCCAGCTTTCTCCAGGGAGGGAGGTGGCTGCTGGGTCCAAGCCAAACAGCTGCAGCAATACCAGAGCATCTCATCGGTGACAGCATGCAGCCAGCTCTGACCAGGCATGGCCCTGCTCTTGGCATGCTCACACAAATCCCCTCTGTCCCTCACCTCTTGCTGCCCCAGGGTGTTTCTGAGGCTCAGAGCAGTCCTGCTGGCTCTGTCCGTGCAGCTCGGAGTGCAGGACTCCGGTAAAAGCTTCCTGTGAGGCCCCCAGAGCAATATATTGGAACAAAAAGGGGAGCTGTAATTGTCTTGGTAGATGTCTTCAGCAGATTTTTAAGATTGCAGAGTCAAAACCCACACAGTACAGGCCCCTGTAATATAATCATTGCTGAAGATGGAGGAGAAATGCAAAGTCACGTTAAAATAGGTTTGGCAATTTAGCCAATGCTAGAGCCACTTTTCCAGATGAGTGCATATTCCAGAGCTGTCACTGTCACAGTCAGCTTCTGACATTCGTTATGGGATTATCAAAGTGGTTTTTAACATTTCCATCCATTAACTAGTTACCGCTACTAATCGCTGGCCTTTTCTTCTCTCCAGCTGTTAATTAACATAGGGGGAAAAGCTACTGCTACGTTCTGCTCACAGAAGGATTCAAGGCTGAGCCTACCGCTGCCACCTCAGCGGGCCTTTGCTGCAGCTCTGGGGAGCCGGGTGTTAGGGATCCCAGTTTCCTGCACTGGGAATGGATGGTGAAGCTGGAACCCCAAAATGAAACAGCTTACAGTTTAGTTTCTAAGAAGCCAAATTGCTGCTACAGTAGCCAACTCACTTTGGGGTGGGGAGGTTCTTAGTGCTGGATGGATCCCATTAAAATGGCATTACAGATGTACCTTTGGTGGGCTTATTTGGGGAAGACTGCTTGTCAGAAGCTGATGGTTCTTGGCATCTCAGCATTAGGTTAGCCACTTAACTAAATAGCCAGTTCACTTAGCATCAGTTATGAAAATATCGGGCTGTTTCCTAAGAGATTAGTAAAATATTTTCTTCAGAAGCATAAATACTTAGATTTAGTGTAGAAATTGTCTAGTTTGGAATCAGCACAAAGCAGGAGACAACTGCTGGAATTGGGATCAGGCCCACAGCAGCTGAATGTGGAGCTCCTGGACGGTCCCTCTGGCTGCTGCCTCGTGACCTTCAGCTTGTTGCGACCTCCACCTGCTGCCTCACCAGAGGCAAAGCCCACTGCTTCTGCATCGCACGGGCATCCTCCGCTGCAGGGGGTCTGTCAGCAGTAACAGCCTGCAGCTATGCCTGCTGGAGAGCTCTGTTTAACAGGTGTGCATTTTCAGGACTTGATCTCCCTAACCAAAGATCTGCATGGAGGATATTGCTTTCTTGGTAAATCTGCAATGCTTGAGTTCACTGCAATTGTGTAATAATTAACAGAGAAAGCTTCATGTGAAAAACCAACTGGTGTGAAGGTTCAGCTGCAGCTGTCTGTTGTAGAAATACAGAGGGTGTTTGAGACTTACTGGGATTCAAAATATGGTGCCTGGGACAAGAGCGGGCAACCTCACTCCATCGTCTGAACCAGCTGATCCTTGGAGCAAGTGCTCACCTGAATGATGAGCCTGCTAAAGGGAAAAGCACAGTATGACATCTAATTATGACATTACAACCCAAGGTATAGCTTCAGGTCAGGGTTTGATGCTGTCTGCTTCTTGAATGACTGAAATGCTAGCGTAGCCTGGGACTCAAGTATTATGTTACTTTCTTCTTTTTTTCTTGGCTTGTCTGAGACTTTCAAAAGAAGAACCTGTGCTTAACTGTAAACTACACTAAAAATAGTTCTCTTGAATAAGACTTAAGGACGCACGCTTGTGTTTAAGAATAATTATCATATGATTGAAAATTTCACCTATGCTTGGTTAATCAGATAATGGAAATCTTCCCATTGTGCTTGTACATAACTGTATTTATGCTTTTACACGAAGTCAACCCTTCATGTACACCAGATGTGTTTTTCATATTGACTATTTGATAATGTTTATGACAAATTCATGTGGAAACTACCACATGGTACCAACATCATTTAAAAAGTATAAAAATCTGAATTTTTTATGAATAGTTTCAGTAACAGACCTTAGAGAAGAATTTGAAAGTGATTAAGTAGACTATTTTTCAAGGATTTCTAGATTTCCTCATTTTTTCTTTTTCCCTAGCACAAAGCAAAATACATGAAGTATTTAATATTTTTAATTAGAATAAATGCTTCACAGCAATGTGAGGTTTCTCTTCCAGATTTTGTTTGACGAACATTGAGTTACTTCAATTCAATTGTCGCAGTTTATTATGACATTCGTTACACTTATTATTTAGTCTTGTTCATCAACAGCAATGCACCTAATCTTAGGTTATATTTCTGCTTCGCCTTCACAGACCTGTAGATGCACTAATTCAATTAAGTTATTTGCATTTCTTTACTGACTTTGAGCTCATAAACACTAAACACTTCTCAGCCAACAGGATGCTTGACAGCAGTGCCATGTACCATGGAGTAAATCCAGCTCAGTTAGTCACTCTTGAAGAAAAGCTTCGGGTTGCTTTTGACATCGATATTCTGGCACCAGTGACTGAAGAGGCTGATTACAATTCAGCCTTGAGGTAGGGATTTGCTTGATGTACTGTTTCAAGCTGCCAAAGCAGAATGGAAATAGCTTTCGGGATATGCCATCATGATGTTAGAATGGCAATAACAGAAGTTGCTCTAATGTTTCACTGAAGTGTACCTACTGAGCTCCGATTTCTAAGGAGCCTGTGGAACTAAAAAGTAGTACAAGCCTATGCACACATGCTGAAATTCCTTGCAAAACCAAAGCTTCTTGCAAAAATAGGAGAACCTACCTCAGTTCCTCTGCCACTAATTGCCAGAGAGCTGGATCAATTAACATAGCTGCACATTAAAGTGCAAACAGAGCACAAACTCTTCTTTCTAGGCCCCAGCAATGAATGTTTGCCTAGGGTCTAAACTATTGTTTACAACAGTATTTGCTTATGCTTGTGAAAGCACAGCTCAAGTTTACAAGGTCAAATTCTGAATTGGTGTGAAAGCTCTCATGTAAACGGGCCTTTGATGTGCAGAACCCTTCTTGGCAGAATGGGTGAGTTCAGAAGTTCTCTCTCACCCCGAGAGGCAGGGAAGCACACAGGAAGGTGAAAAGATGACAGACTGAAAATTTCCACCAGGAGTTCACCAAGAGATTCACCAAGGCCAGGATCTGCTCTTACCCTAGCATAATTTTGGACTAAGGCTGGTAGAATTGCAATCTCCATTTCCAAGTAAAGGACTGAAACTCGCCCTATATTTTTTTGGTGTGTTCCTTAGGAGTTATTAGGGGCTTGAGAGGAGCGCAAAGGAAGTAGGAACCTGTGATCCATAATAAAGACCTGCTTCTCATAATAAAGACCGCTCTCCGTCAGAGCGGTGTTGACAACATCAGCGCAGCTTCTTAGAGTAGCCCTAGCACACATCAGGCAATGGGCAGTGGGGTTACAAGGCGTCACCATGGGCAGTGCAGCAGCCTGGTGCATTTTTCACCCTGACAGAACAACAGCATATACATACGTGACAGTGGAAAGATAAATCCAACGTGCAAAGCCCCATCCAGTTCTGCTGCCTGTGTGTTGCCTGCCACCATTATGGCTTTTTCCTAGCAGAAAACTCCTTGTACTTTCCTGAGAGGGGAAAACTCCTCCACACGCTGCAGGGCTGGGTATCAGACCCAGGGGAGTTAGCTGATGGCCAGGGAATTGATTTGTCAGCAGCGCTACAGCAGCACGGTGTGCCGCAGGATGACAGGGCAGAATGAGGGACTCAGGCCCCAAGGGATCTCACAGGAATCGTCGTGGCCACCAAGCACAATAGGTAGCTGCCTAAAGTGCATTTTAATGTTCTCATGAGACTGAAATGGATCTTGAAGCGGAAAATTCCCTCACCTGAGAGGGTACCCAGCAAATTCTGCAGCAATAAACAAAATGTTTTCGGCACAAGTGATGCAAAAAGTTCAGCTGGTAAACTGCACAGAATTTTCTTTACATTTCATGAGAGACAACAGTTACTGCAAAATTAAATAAACCTGTTTTTTCCTTCAGTCTGTGACAGCCTACTTGGCTGCAGGCTGGCATGCATTCAGCTCAACTCCTGCCTAATCACGTTTATAAATCTGCTTCTCCTTTCTACTCTGACTTCTGCCTGTTGTGTACAAATAGCTTGAAAATTCGGGAAGCTACCTGAACTTTTACCAATGAGTTAATCTTTCAGCTCTTAGCCTCATTCTGATTACAACAGCAAGAAGAAAAATCGGAGTGGTGATTAAAACAGTCATTTCTTTAAAGCCTGTATCCTCTGGCATCTAAAATCTCCCTGATCCTCAGTGACAGTACTCATACGGTGAGGGCACTGCTGCCTCCAGAACCTGGCCAGCTGAGCTGCAGGCACACATCACCCAGTCCTGGACCTGGAGCTGGGCACACCTCGGGGGGACCCAAGAAGCGCGGAGCTTTAGCGTTGCTTCAGCCCAGGCTGCAAAGCAGGTTTGCGCTGCAGCCAGCCTCCTCCTCCATAGCACTGTGTATCAGTTTAAGCCTGGCTACACGCAGGATGGTGGACACATCACAGGATTAATTCTGCCCAGGCATGCAACACTTAATGGAAATTGCTTGTAAATGCCCCTAACACAAATTCAGCCTATATTAAAAGGGGGGAAAAATCCATCCGAAAAGGAAAAATAAGTTTCAGCAATTAGCGCATTGAATGGAGCATGCTGCGCATCTGCTCTTGAGTCACTTCAATGACATTTGCAGCTAAATTGCCGTAGCTAGATGGTGATGCTGTAATTGTGGTTTAGGAGCTTCTTCTACTCACAATAGCCATTTCCTTCCTCTTATAACAGTCTCCAGCTGCATAATAGCCTGAAGTAGATCTTGCAAGTTCTAGCCCAGAAATACTAAATGACCAGCGGAGCCATTTTTAATTCTGTGAGTAAAACAAGTTTTATTTGAAAGGTCTCTGTACCACAGACTCCTGTTGGTACATCCATCTACCTGCCCCGACTCTGCTTTGTGCCCAGCTCATGCAAAACTGATTCATGGCAGTACCTGGAGATGAGATTAAGACTTCCCACTGCATTCAGACCCTCTGCCCTCACTTCCAGGCGGTCTTCTCTACAGTCTTAAATGACCATCTGGCTCTGCAGTGGCAGGAGCCTGTGCAGGGCTTTTTATGGACTGCCTCACACAGAGGAATACTGCCGAGCTGATGAAGTTTTGTAGCGTATTTTCTGGGTACTGATGGGATGTGTCAGGTTTTAGAGGTTTCTGGATTAGTCATTTCCACCTATACCAGTTGCAAGCACCTCGATGGCAGCGAATTTTGCCTCAAGTGACAACAGATAAATTGCATCAATAGCCTGGCACTGTCATGAGCTTCATCTGCAGAGGGCTGCTGAGATATGTAACCCCCTGGCACAGAGATGATTTTACAGTGCTAGAATGATCTTAAAAGCTGACTATCCCGGGAGACAGATTGCACCTGCAACAGGGGGCAGACCCTGGACTACATTTCATAGACACGGTACACCATGGGCACATGAGGCTCGCTGCTGGTGGGCAGTTTTGCCCCACTGGAGCCAGGGAAGCCCAGGGTCAGGCCAAGGTGGCCTCACAGCAGCTTAGCACTGGCCAGGCCCCAGTTAATCTGACACGACCCTGACATTATTAAGGTCTAACTTGCAGGAGCTCTGCCTGCTTGCTAGTCGCACAGCTGGCATACAGACCTCCAGCCAATCACCTTCTCATCCGGGGTGATTTTAGTGACAGCACTTCCTTGTGCCAAAAGTTAGCGAGTCCCTGTGGGGCCCACTGGAGGCCCCAAACACATCAGCCCAGCATTGCTGGGAAGCTTGTCAAGGCAGCAGTACAGCCACTGTGCACAGAGCAGCATCCAGAGCTCATTCTCACATCACTTTCAGGAAAACTACTCATTGAGATTTACACTCTGCCTTACTCCTTTACTACTCATCTTTTAAGACATTTCTTACTGCTCTTCTGTAATGACAAAGCCTATCCCTGCCTACTGAAGTCAGCAGAAGATTCTCATTGGAGTACTTCCTTGGAAGCTTCTTCCATAGTCAATTCAGATTTGAATTAACATTCCAAATTTTCTGTGGTATTAATTTCATTATGAGTCCTTTTATGCAATTGAGTAATTAATTTCAATTCTCAATAAGGGCTTTCATTACAGTGTTGCTATTGTTGAAACCTTATTTTCTTAACAGAATGGGTGTTCTCTGGAAAGGCATTTAAACTGTTCTTCAATTTTAGATAAAGTTACTGTGACTGAAATTACTGATTATATATTATTCAATTTAAATTTTATGATGTTTCCAGTCCCATATCTAAAATTAAAATGAAGGGTAACTTTTCTCACAAGCTGACACAGGAGCCACATTGTTCCTAGCTCCTTAGTAGCCATTTAAGATGATTTGCATTCATATTGTACAAAAATCTATAACCAGATAAGTTAACAAACCTTAGCTGATATGCTTTACTTACTCATTTCATTTGTAAGTAACAGTGAAATGCAGGTGACAGCCTACAGTTATTTATACATTGCCTTGGCAGTGTGAGATTGAATTATTCTATTGTGTTTCATATGGAATTGAAATCTCTGTTGTTCTCTTTTTCTGACATGCTTTTGAGGAACTAACCAGCACAACAGCATCTTACACACATGCAAAGACTGCAGGAAAACAGCCTGTGAGTTCCCAGTCCTCCAGGCTCCACAAAGGGAAGGCAGCGGGGAGAAGGGGCTGCTGCCAAGACCTTTGTGCTTTCACCTTTCTAAAAATCTGGTGGTAATCCAGATTCTGCACAGCCTGTCCAAAGGGGAACCAGCTAGGGGCATCTCCACATCTGCTCTGCTTCTTCCGCCCACTGTGGGGGTGCAATCCAGTGCAGCTCACTGCACTGAACTGAACCCCCAGCTGCATCCTCTGCCCTGCCTGCCTGCAGCTGGTAATGGAGCTGCTCAGTGCCTTCATGCCACCCCAGGAAGCCTCCCCCCATGGGATGTTTTCTGTGCTGCTTCCAAATCCTCTGCCCATGCTAGGTCAACACAAAGGAGCTGTAAAGAAAGCAGCAATGCTGTCCCAGAGGGTGAAGCAGTTGACAGGACCATTTCTTCTTGGAGGAAAAAATACAGCGTGGCATGGGGTGCTGCACTGTACAAAATGATACGGTGCCCAAGTACTGACTCCGTGCCCTGAAGGCTGAGAACAGGGCTTCACTTCTCCCTGCACACGTGGTGGCCGCTTTGTCCAGGCTCAGGAAAACTGGGGCGAGTCTACATTATTTGCCCTCCTGCATTGCTCTTCAGAAGAGAGCAATTTTTTCCTAGAGCAATAATTGAACATGGTATCTATTCTGTGAGAACAAACATGAATTTTCTGTCCATATTTTGAGAAGGAATAAAGGGCAGCAGTAAACAGCAAAGCTTCAGATTCAATAAGCTACTTAAAGCAGCTGTGCTGATGCCTCTAGCCAGCAATGTGCTCATTTCAACAGCTGCATGGCATAAATAGAAGCTGCTCACTTCTCTCTCAGCTAAGTACAGGCCTACGGGCTTTAACCCCTGTAAAAGTCCTATACTGTGCCTTCAGGAGAAAGCAATTGTTTCCTAATGGAAGTGCCTCTAAGCACCAGGCGACCTGCTATCGCTGCCTCTTGTGTACACACAGCGAGGCCCCACGCTCTCTGCTGGTGTTTGAACTAAGGGAATCCGACCTGTGCAGTGACCCCAGCATGGACACTGTCCAGAATATTAAAAATAAAAAATCAGGCATTTAACTGAGCACTTAGCACTTTTTCTAACCATCCACAAAAATATTTCAGTACGATGCTGTTACAGCCTAGGCTCTCCCATATTTACAGTTCTTCGTTGTTTAAGACTACATCTAAGTCTGACATGCACACTGCAAGGCAGACCACAGGGTCTGGCCTGGTTCTGCAGCCTTCGAAACCTCTGACTTTGGCAAGATTAGCGGTTCCAGTGTCCCTCAGTGCCAACATAACAGCTCCACAGCAATGTGGATCACTGTGAGGAAAGCACAGCTGGCTCCATTGTGTTTAGATGCCTCCGCATCCCCAGGTTTGTACTGGAATAGCAGAGCCCTGTTAAACCAAGCAGCAAACAAAAACCAGTTTATGTTCCCAATGGCCTGCAAAGACAGAGTTCATTGAAATGACTGCATAAAAATACCACTGCAGGTCAGCGACCCAGTGACTCTTGCTAAACACAGCACTTGACACATAACTTCAAGCAGTGTGATCCCTGGGCAGGGAACTGTGGACCACAGGCTGAAGAATCACTGCAAGAAAGAGTGGTCCTTTCTGGACAGGAGCACAGTTTCCCTAATAACAGAAAAGACACATTCCAAGCTAAAGAATTATGTGGAGGAGGGGACTTTTTTCCACTATCTGCTGAATTAATGATATTTCAGACTATTTATAATGCCTTCAAATCGAAAGTTGAGGCAGGAAAGTTATTTTTGATGGAGAAGTCCCAGTGGGCTGCTCATACATCTTCTTTCCAGTCCTGAAAAAAATGATGATTCATCTATGGCTCTAAAAAGTGATTGTGCTTTTCAAATTGAAAAATCATAGCAAAAATAGATGTTACAAACATTTCCAGATGCAGCCTTGTAATTAGCATCAGTAGCTACTTAGCGCATCACACTAATTTTGTTACCCAAATACAAGCAAATAATATGAAAAATGGGGTGGGTCTGCTCTTAGCTGCCTTCACGATACTGGGCAGTTATCCAATCAGACCAAGAGATGCCTCTAGCCTAATCCCTGCCTGGATGTTCACGACAGCCAGGCATTTTTAGAAGCATTACCGATTGTCTGGAAATGCAACTTGTAAAACTGCATGAACTGTAATGCTGGAGCCATAAACGTCCAGATAGGATGAGAGAGGTGGCCATTAAGCAGAAAGCTTTACCAGTAAGGACAGCTGGTGGAACAGAACTTTCAGGGGATTTGTAATGGGATAGCAAGCTTTTTACCCTTGTGTCACTGGTTCAAATCCAGTCCAGATGGGAAATGAAAGTAATTGAGAGGGCTCAGCAGCTGGCCAGCAGCCACTGAAATGGACTTGTGCTCACAGACCGGGTTCAATGGATGAAGGCTCTCCCTCAGGCTCCAGGCTCTGTGCAGAAGGGAGCACCTGCTTCGAACTCAGCAGAAGCAGAAATGAGCTACAGTCCTAATAAGTGATCCTTGTGTTTGGGACACTGTCTTGAAGTCCAAGGAGCTGCATACAGCCCACAGTTTACAAGCCAAGCTTCAGAACCAGGGTCCAGTTTCTCACAGCTGGCATCACGTTTGCACAGGAGACAAGGGGGGCTTTGAGGAAAGCCTTCAGAGCCCATGCCTGTGGCTGTGAGCAGCTGAACTATGGACTGAGGGTAAGACTGGCAAGGTTAACTGAAAAGACAACAGGAACGAAGCATTGAAGTTGTGTTATGGGCAGAAATGTGAACAGTGACACCACTTGGAAGATATTTCAAGTGAAATTGACACTCATGAATGACCCCTTTGTTTTCTGCTTCCAGTCCTGAGGAAGAACACAAGATATGACTATGACTTGACAATCACTGTTTTTAACACATAGTTTGCATTAAATACCTTGCTTTAGGTATCACTTATCCTGGCTAAAAGGTTTCCTTTTCCTCCCTAATGCACAACTTAGTTGGGGGGAGGGGGGCAGGGGTACATCTCATGCAAGCCCTGAAGACTGCTCATTGCTAGAAAATCGCAAAGGACTGATGGCATTTCAGCTGGAACATGGAGGGTCAATGTTTACACCAGCTGCTAGATTTAAGATCAAGAAGGAATTATCCTGAGGAAGGCTGTCAGGAAACTCTGGGATCTGGTTTGTCCTCTGAGGGAAGACTCACAGAACACTCAGTGTGTGCAAACTGCAGCTATTAAGGGACCTGCTGTACAGGTGGAGCTCGTGGCAGAGCCCTAGATCTTTGCTGCCTTCCTTGACACAGCGTTGTTACTAGCTCTAATCACCAGTGCAAAGTCCCTTAAGATACTGAGAAGTGTTTTGCAGTGCATGGAATAGACGCACTGCAGAACCTCTCCACACTAAGCAGTTCTGTACGATTTTTTTTTCCCACTGTAGCTCAGGATTCAAAATCCTAACCGAGGCAAAACAGACTAACGACTGGCATTGCCACTATCCTGACTGATCCCGGGAGCAGGACAGGACCGCTTCATGTTTCAGGTGCACTCAGACGACAAGTCAGCTGTAGGGTCCAGTCCTAACTGCAAAACAAGCATGGAGAGGCCGGTATCCATTACACGGCTGTGTGGGGTCATGTGCCCCTGGAGAGATACCATTACTCCCTGCTTGTCCTGCACGCCTGACACAGGAAAGCTTCCAGTGTCGTGATCCCTAGCCCACATGCTCTGACATACCAGGCATACAGCACTGCCCTCAGTGCTTTACAACGAATCTTTATTTTGTATGCAGCCACACTGCGCTGCACACAAGATTAAATGGCACAGCTGTTAAAATTCATGGCAGATCTGTATGCATGGCTTCACGCTGCTGTTCCATGAACATATGAACGTGCAAGCTTGTTTGCTGCAGTATGGGAAGGGGTCATTTTCACAAACCCTATTAATCCTAAATAAGCAGTAACAAGCACCTACTGTAGGCTCTGTTTATAGTTCAATCTGCATCTACTCCCAAGAATCAAAGGCAGAAAAATATTATTGAAATATTAAAGGAAGGCTACAGTTACACATTCAGGGAATTGCACAGAACTGTAGAATCAGTAAAATCTTTCATTGATTTTACAGAGAATCATGCGGCTTTAATGCTGTGTAAAGCTGTGAAAGCCTAGGAATTAGAAGAATCTACCTGACCTGCTCAGCATGTGGAGCATTCAAGAACAAGCCCAAGTAACTGAGCACTGTGAGGGAACAAAATGACTGAAGCTCTTAATAAGCTCTTGACTTAAAGATCTGAGTTGCATAGAGAGCTCCAGGGAAGCCTCTGAAATAGCAAATACAAAACAAGGATATTTTTTTTTTTTTTTTTTTCTGGAAAACAGAACAAGTCCTTGAGAAGGTCTATAAAAGTCTAACACAGCAACACTATTAAGGGATATCGAAACACTTGGCTATCCAAAGTCCCAGTTCTGCAGGTGGACCTATTCACAAGCTAAGTATCTGTTTTCTGAGTCAGAATTTAGGAAAACAGGACTGTTTTCCAAAGCAAGCACTCCATCCTTACTTTTCAATTTGTTAAGCCAACGTTTAAACACGGGGCTGCTCTGTCCCAGGCAGCAATGCAAGGTGTGCAAATAATCTCCCCAGTTCATACCTTGTTGTATTTCCAGGAAAATTATAAACTGCAAACAAGCAAAGAGTTACAGCTATAGAGTTTATATTTAAATCTTTTTTTGAAATTTAACTCTTCTATTCCTGATTAGATGCTCATTTTATAAATGGCAGTAGGGTTCATTTTGTCTGTTACCCTTGTATTTTCTGGCTATCAATTTGGTACAGCATAGCCAAAAAACGTTAAGTCTATCCCTCTACTAGAGGCTTAAATCTAGTACGAAACAAGACCTAAGTGACAAGAGATAAGCACAGGAGTACAAAACCAATAAAGCAGTATTACTCACTGTGACAGGCAGTGATCTCAGCACACCAGCAGCAAAGTCTAACTGTTAAACCTCTTCATATATTGTTGTGACAGCATACAGTTTGGAAGAGATTTGGATGGAAATTCACGTGGACACCCTTAGTAGAATTTTTGCTAAAATTTCTTATGAAAAGCCCAGAGGAATTTGAGAAATCTGTTGTACTGGAATAAAGCAGATCACTTGCTGCCAAAGCAATGGTCAAGACCGGTGTTGTGGGCTAGTCAAAGGCAAGGTTTGCCTTCTCACTTTGAAAGGGTCAGAGGTACTAGACTGCGAAAGCAGGAGGAAGATCAATAACATCATGTGCTATAAGAGGGAAGAGTGAAAGATGGAAAATTCAGAACAGTCAAAACAAGACAAAGGCTGCCTCAGCATGCCACAAGGACGCTGGAAGGTTGTTTGGTAAGGATAGAGGAGTATACTGCAGTAACAGATGTGAAAGAGTCATAGTCTGAGCAGGAGGTTTAGCATGGATGAATTGGAAGGACTGCAGCCTTTACAGCATTCATCCAAGGTCAGCTTGTGAAGTATAGACCTTTTTGGACACGAGCACACATACAGAGCTCTAGATGATATCCACCTTGGATACCTCCCTCAGTCACAGCAGGATGTTGCCCTGAGTGACAGGGGAGCAGTGGTGAGGCCTGCAGCAGTCAGAAGGAGAACCTCATGAGCTGTGCTTGCATGGACACTGTCATGGTGCCAGCAAGAACGGCCAAGGCTTTCGTTTGGAGGGAAGGAATAATAGGAGCGGAAGGAGAAGAATGCTAAACTGTGCACATACACACAACAGTTACCTGGGACTTTGTAGGCAAGTTTTCCTGCAGCCAAGCTGTAGGGAAGGATGAAAATGGAATCGAAACACCTGTGTCTTCCCAGCAGGATCCCAGACCATTAGGGAAAGACCTCCGAGCAGACATCGTGGGAGGGCAAACAAGAAACAGCGTCACAAAAGCAAAGTAGAGGGCTGGGGAGGAAGAGCATAGGGAAGGATGCAGAAGACAGCTGACTGGTCCAGAAGGATGAAGATGGTATGAGCTCTGTGGGGTCTGAGGAGGCTTTACCAGCATGCGGAGAATTACTGGAGTTCATTGCTGCAGAGGCCTGCAGATCGCTCGCTGCCCAGCTGCACACAGCGAGGCCGCTCGGAGGAGAGGCCGTACCGGTGATGCAGGAGGACTGCGGTCCTTTTACAGGCAGCCCATGGGCTCTGATAACCAGAAGCCACATGAGTTCACTGGCAGTGACACTGTGCATCACCACCATAACAAGCTTTTAACCTCAGATCAACTGGCAACTCGTCAGTCCTCAGGCCTGGGACAGCAGAGCAGGGGCAGATTCCCCTGCCACAAAGGCTGCAGCCCACTGCAGCCAGTGACATCAATGGGCTGTATGCTCCAGGTAACGGCACTGGGGGAGCTTCCCTGCAGCTGAGGCACAGTAGAGCAAGCTTTTGGAGGACTGGGAGAGGAAACTTCACTGCTGGCTGCAGATCTGCTCCACGAGTTCAGCAGCATTAGTCTGTGTATCCTCCCAGACAGGGACCTGCGAAGCGTTTGCCTGTTGACGCAGTGACTAACACATGCCATGCCCAGGGCTTACAGCAATAAAGACAGCAATAAGCTAGGAAACACAGAGCATGATCTTTATTGAAGCTTAGGCAAACAGCCTGCCTGAAAAGAGGTGGAGTGAGGTGGTGAAACAGCCCTCCTAGTGCAAGGCAGGCATCTGGCAGGGAGGGGTGGATTACACCAGTGGGGACATAAAAGAAAGCAAAGTGGCAAGGGGATGAAAAGAGTAAGTGACAATTCCACAGTAATCTTGGAAGATAAACCCTTTATACTGATGCTTTCAAGCACTAGCTTTAGAAATACATTCTTTATAAAAAAGTAATTTGATTTTAATGAAATCACTAAATGGCTGCTTTTATGGCTTTATTTTTAATAAAATGCTAATTATTAGCATTTATTCATTTCTACAAAAGATGCCATCAAGGATGTGAAGCAACACGTATTGCTAACCGAACACTGAACAAAAATTTGCAATCATTTATATAATTGGCAAGTTTTACATTCCAATATTTTAATCATAAAACAAATAAAATTTGCATAGAAAGGCAATTCGAGGATACAAGCCTTTCTAACTGTCATTTGTTACAGTCCTCTCAGTTACCAGAAGTTCAGCTTTTTATCATGAACTTTGAGCTCAGCCTGATAAACAGGCTGACAGCCAAAACCTGCTCGATATTAACCTTTCATTTGGTACCCTCTGCTGGCCAAAACAAGTACAGGCAGGAAAGTCGAAAACAGCCTCCAGTAATAAAAAGATGCTGAAAAACATCAGCGACCTTCAGCGGGGATGACCCAGTTTGTCACAGGAGACAAAGCTAACAAGAACACTCAACCCAAAGTAGAAAAATCAATACAATGCAATGCAAGGCATCTCTTGAAGCCTAAGCAGATCTTAACAATGCAGGAAGTGACACAGGCTCTCTCAGATGTAATATCTGAGCTCTATTTGCTTTCATAGCATCAGTTTTTGTTAAAAATAAAATTGTTTATTTACCTGGAAGGAAAGGTGAGAGCCTTATGTACTTGCCTGCTCCTTCCTCGTGCTGCTGAAGGAAGCTATGTGCCTTCCCTCCCACCCTACCTCTGCTCAGCACCCTGCAGGCAGGCAGGCAGAGGCATGCTGCTTTTCCTCTTGATGGGGAGGGCACCACAGCCATGTGCAGCACCAGGACAC
>VXAV01006801.1:0-25697 GCA_013399715.1 Alectura lathami | reverse complement strand
TAGTTGAGTGAAAATACAACTTGTTCGTAGTAGGTACACAAAACAAAGAAAATGAGCCTTGTATATTCACCTTGTACGAATAAATTTATCTTTTACAGTGTTTCACCCGTTAACTTATGAAGGAGGAGTGGATTTAAACAGGTAATTAAGAATGTGAATGTTTTTGTTTAAACAGTTAGCTAAATTTACCAGTATCCCTCCAGGGTCTCTGCTGGCTATTAAAAAAATAAATAAAATAAAAATACACAGTGAACCTGTACCAAGTTGTCAGTTTTAACATATATTGAAAGATTGTTACTTGGATGCTTCTTCAGTTTGATTTCTGTGAAATTTTATTTTTACTGTTATTTTTAGCTGAAGGTCATGTAGTCATTGTACAAAACCAAAATTGTGGAGCTGTCACATGAATGTGTTGCATCCATGGTAACGCAGTTCTGTAAGGATTTGCGATGGCTCATAGTGCCGTGGTAACTGTGCACACAGGCCCGTTCTTCCAGGGGGGAGCCAAGAACCCTAATTATCTTGTTTTTCTGAAGTATTATGGACCCCAATGAAAAAGTTGCTCTGCTGACACAAATCCTGGAGTTTGGACAGACGCCAAAGCAGCTGTTTACAATTCCTCATCCGCAACGGATAATGCCGAAAAGCTCCTCTCGAACACCCAGTCAGAGTGTTTCCATAACCGAGTCTCCAGGTAAGGGGATAACACATATGCTGACGATGGAACTGATTGGTGGTTTTGAGGAGCTCTGTCTTTTCCCACAGGATCTCATTAATGTAACTCTTGGCCGCTTGCCCTTTAAGCAGACTTACAATAAATCCGTGAGCTAACTGTTAAAGGAAAAACTGGCAAGATCAGTTTCAAATTTGAAAATACACATGTTGTCCTGGAGCTCTGGTCCTGCATTTTGCCTTACATTCCAGTGCTCTCCACTGGAACTGTTCAGTCTCTGCTTTTGAAGCTGTGGGAGGGCTGTGTTCCGTGACCATTCGTGGCACTTCAGAATCATAGAATCATTTGAGTTGGAAGGGACCTTTAGAGGTCGTGTAGTCCAACTCCCCTGACATGACAAGCTGACATGACTCTAAATGATGTAGAGGTTTGTTCAGTTCTAGAACAGGAATGTCTTTGGGGTGATTGGCTTGGACTATATGAAGCCTGAGAACTTGATCATCTGGATGTGTGGGGTTGTTTCGTTGTTGTTTTTTTTTCTCCTCTACCATGATTTCAGTGAAAATCTGTAAAGAAATTACCTTTTCCTTACAGTATATATTAAAAAAATAGTTGGTGGAGTAACTTAAAGAAAAGGATATGTAATGGCAGCACAGGTTTCTGTTCAATGTGAAACTTTGCCTGTTTTTCTGAAATTAAGATTCTGTGGCCATCATCATGTGAATAGTGGTGTACCATAAAGAGGGCTGAATGTTCAGCCGAAGCAGAGAAGTGAAGATGGTTGCTACTTAGCATGGCAGCCTGTGTCATCCGAATGGCAAGACTGGTTTTGCAGGTTGTGTATGTGGTTGTGATAGTGGTCAAACGCGTTAAATACTTTTGCTAGTAGGCTTAAAAGCCATAGGTTTTTCTGTTTCTTTGTTTGAGGGGGGTGGACAACAACATATTTTGACTGTAGTCCTATGTGTTCAGGAAAAGGTCTGGGGAAAAAAAGTTAGTTATCTTTTTATTGTCTGCAGTGACCAAAAATTTGTATTCCTGAAGTGCTGCATGATTTCTGTATGTTCATATTTATGTTTGCGCCTTCACCTACCCTTTGAAGTTTATCTTTTTGATTTCTATTTGTGGTGAAACTCTGTTGTGGCATTTTACTGCAGTTTCTCCAAATGAGGAATCATTTGAAGATTTGACAGAAGAAAGTATTACACTTGCTTGGAACAATATTGCCAAACTAAAACTAGATGAACAATATAAAATTCACAAAGAGTAGGTACTGCTTTTTGCTTCTCAGTCATGGTTGTTCTGTTTAACTGGGGGCAGGGGCATCTGTGTGTCTATCTGAATGGTGGTTTAGGGCTTATGGTAACTTTTTTTTTTTTTGAGACAACTGGTTAATGTTTTCGAGTATATGGTGGGTTATCAATCTAGAAAAGGTATTTTCAGGTAACTTAATTTTACTCCTTATACAGATCTAAAGCTAATTACCATTTCAGTATCTGAAGCAGACATTGATTACCCTTCTCCAAAACTGTGATAGTTACAGCTAGGTAAATACTTCCATTTATTTGTTCATTTGTAAGCCCTGGAGCACATAAGTTCTTTTCAGAGCATTTGATTTGAAAGTTTAAGCCAATAAACAGTTCAGCTACTGCACACCCAGAGCTGTTTCTGTATGAGCAGTTTGCCAGGTCTCCAGCTGTAGGTTGTCAGGTAACCCAGGGACTGAGCTTCTGGTCTGACGGGTGCCTAGGGAGCCCTGAGCCTGCAGCACCATCTCAGGTGAACTTGGAAGATCCACAGCTAGTCCCAGGCTGGGCAGGTTGAACGTGAGACCATCAGTGCCTTCATATGGGCACCTCCTTCCTGATGAGGATGAAGTTCTTGCAGAACACTATGGGGAGGCCATACTGTTGTTTCACATGTTGTATCAAGGTTTATTTTCGTGTATAGGCATGTGCCTCGCCACTGTAGCATTTGTAATCTCCTCAAATGTCTTAATTCTAACAGAAATCAAATAGCAGATTTCAGCTGAAGTTAATTTACAGTATGGTGGCTGAGGTTCAAAATCACTGATAAGCTTCCTTGTGTTAAACAGGGCAGTTACTGGCATAGCAGTCACTTGCAACGGATCTTCTGTTTTCACTACATCCCAAGGTGAGTTTTATGGCAGAGGGATTTACTAGAACCTGCAGTGCAGATGTTTCAGTAACAGGCTGTAATGCCAAGTGATGTTGTGCAAACAAAGCAGCATGATACTTTCAAACGTAGTTAGGGTTGAATCCCTTCATTAAGAGCAAAATTAGGGCAACATTAAATGGGATTTTTCCAGAAGCTGTGAGTTGTGATTTTTACAGTCTTTAAAGGAGCATAGCCCTGATCTTGTGCCAAATGCAAGATTTTTGGTTTCACTTCATGCTCAGTTGCTTCTTAGGAATGCTGAAATTCTCAAACAATAAATAAAGGCATCTTCTGTTTGCTTTTGAATTGTCACATTTGCAAGTCACCTATTATAGAAATTAATAAAGTCAAATCTATATTTCCTGTAATTAAAAAGCTTAGTTACATGAATTTTTTAAGTTTTAGATCTTCAGTTCAAGGATTTCAATTTTGTCTGTATCTGGGCTTGCAAAGGTGGTACTTTCTGCCTGCCTTTCGATTGTTAATTCGAAGATGGAGAAAGCCATACCTGCTTTTTATAATTACAGATATGAATATTCAAACAGGAGCAAAATTACTAGCTTCTGTAAGAAAAAACAAACAGTCCTTCCATATATAATCTGTTTTGTCATTATCCTTAGATTCAACTTTGAAGATGTTTTCTAAAGAATCAAAAGCACTCCAGAGAAGTGTGTCTTTTTCAAACATGGTAAGTTGCTGTCAAAATATAAACATCATTAGGAATCTTCTGAGAGCTACTCACAGATGTGTCTCTTAGCATACCTCAGACTTTTTCTTCTTTTCCTGCCTCCTCAATGATTTCATGTGTGAATAATTTAGCAGAGTTCACTCAATTCATTGAGATTCTCTGTCAGGCCTTCAGAGAGGGGGAGCACATCCTTTGAACGCAGGAAGGGAGCATTAAGTGGTTGCACTTTACTTCTGTGTTAGCGCTGTTCTGAGTTGCTCTGCTATCCAGGGAAGGTCTTGTGGTAGACAAAGGTCCTCTGGCATGAGCATGAGTCTTCCTGAACAACCCTGAACTGTTGTTCAGTCCAAGAACAGAATCGCAAAGCCCATGTTCTCATACCCAGCGTTGCCTTCCCTCTCCAAAGTGTTTCGAGTCTGTGAGTCAGTCAGCTGAAGGAAGCAAAGGAAAAATTTCTCGTGAGGAGACCACATGCACTCTTGTGCTCTTCCTCTTCCCCCTCCAACGCCCCTTGTGCAGTTTCTGTTGCAGCGATGCCGGAAGCAATGGTCTTTTTCATTCCAACTGTCCAGCTGCCTACTGGTTTTTAGAACAGATCACTGTTCATAGAGTCTTAGAATCATAGAATGGTTTCACATTTCAGATGATACCAGTAGAAGCACTGGGCTGAGGTTTTTTGTTGGTTTTTTTTTTCCTTCTACTTCCAGTGATGGTAATGTAACTGAGCAGATGGCTGTAAAGAATGTTTGTTTGTTGAGAATAATAGAAATCAGATAGCTACATCTGTTGTTTAACAGAGCTGAGCTGGTGAGTTGCTGTCATGGAGAACAAACATCAAAGGAGACTTGTGCTTTTTGGTTTCTGCATCTAGAATTGTCAGTAGCTTGCAAGATGAAAAGCTGACCCAGTTTCTCCTGAGTGTGGAATCATAACCATGTACTTGAAATGTCTGGAAAAAGGAGATCCATCAGTTCTGCTTGTGTTTCACAGCTTTAGAGTTAACTTTGTATTTACCAGAGAGTTTGTCTTAAGGTTTTTTGTAAGTGATGTTTATGTAACATCTGAACATTGTGTGTGTAACATGACAGTGCTCCTGGTTCTCCAGAACTATGTCCTTCTCTTTGAGGGTAAGAAATAGAACACTGCTTTCTTTTTCCAGGCTTTGTCATCTTGTCTGATCTTACCAGGAGATACCACTGTCATTTGTTCTTCATGGGACAATCACATGTGAGTACTTGCATCCTACTGATTCTGTTGAACTCTGTTGAGTACGTTGGTAATTTTGTTTATGCTTGTAGATACAGCAGTTAACTGCTGCTATGCAGTATCTATATTTCTACTTCTTTTTTTTTTTTTTTTTTTTTCAGTAGATTCCTGTTAGAAACTGTAGAAACAGTTATTTTCATCAATTCAGAGAAAACTCTTCTCAAAGAAAATGTTTTCTGGAGACTTAATGCTTTTATCATCTCTTTCTGTTAGATATTTTTATTCGATTGCATTTGGAAGACGACAAGACGTCTTAATGGGACACGATGATGCAGTCAGTAAGATCTGTTGGCGTGATGGGTGTTTGTATTCTGCATCTTGGGATTCCACTGTAAAGGTTTGTATACAAGTTTGTAAAGTTTCAGTAACTATTTATTGCTAGCACTTCAAAATTCAGCCAGATAAATGCATTGGAGTAGATGCACCCGATATACTAGAATAAATGTATAAACAAGTATGTATAATATTTGTAGTAGCTTATATAAATATTAGTAGTTTATCTACTTCATTAGCTTTACATCATCTGTGTTTCAGAGCTGAAGTGATTCTTTAAAGAAACCTCATTCATTCTAACGTGCTATAAATTTGCTTTTTTGAGCTAACTGCATTTGTTGAAGGAATTGGAACATTTTGTTCGTCTGCCTGGCATCAGTATGACCATGTTCAGAGTGTCGCTCTGCTCAGCAGAAAGAGTTTAAGCCATTTGCTGTTGCTGTTGTGCCACACAGGCGAGGCCCACAGCAGCCCTTGAATTCACTAATGGAGAAACTCATCCAGAGCTCTGCTAATGCTTCCTTGCGCAAACTTACACGTCTGTGTTGTAGGTGTGGCACTGTGTTCCTGGAGAAACCCTGAGCAATAAAAAACACCACTTTGACCTGCTTGCAGAGCTGGAGCATGATGTTAGTGTAAGTATGCAAATAGCCATGCAGCGTCTCAGAATTCAATGAGCTGCTCGTTAAAATGAAAGTCAAGGTCATGTGATGAGAGCACACGGATTGTCTTAGGGAGGTGTTCTTTGCTTTTTGGGTTTGGGGTTTTTTTGTTTGTTCGTTCTGTCTGAGATGAGTGTCCTGCTGTCCAGTGTCCCCTCCTTCCCCATGTCTGAAAGGTGCACTCCTGAAGCAATAGCTTTGTGTTTTGTTTTGCGATGTATTTATTTTAATTTGCTTTAGTTGCTTGTATGCACAAATTTCATGCTTGGGAAAGGACAAGGGGGTTGGGTTTCAGTAGGCTTTTTTTTTTTGTTGTTGTTGTTTTTGAAAACAAACCTACATGTTTTTCGAGTATTTTTATTATTACTGCTTCCTCTTAATGCATCTTTACCAAAGATGCAAATGAAAGCGAATTCAGAGTTGTTTGCCATGCTGTGAAATACATCACCAAATTTCACAGTAAAACATAAACACATTCTGTGCAGCTAATCACTCTGGAGTCTAGACATGCAACTGCACACTTCTGCTGACAGCATCTGATGTCACTCGTGTAGGATATTTAGAAATATTTTGTACCTTCTTGGTTGTTAGTAGGCAAGTATTGAGACGCTTCTGGTAACATTTAAGAGCAGTGTCCAAGAGTGTCAGAAATAACAGATGACTCGAAGTTTTGGAAGGATGAAGAAGAATATTAACCTTAAGGATAAAGGCTTGCATTTTGGTGGAGAGTTTGGGTATTACTTGTAATCTGAAATGTCAGTTTGCATTTCTTACTCTGCAAAGAAGAAGTATTTCAAGATACCTTTTTAAAGATATTTTAAAGGATCCTATCTTTTACTTTTTCTAGGTAATAATTGTGCTTATTTAATTCTGCAACATCCTTAATTGTAAAAGCTTTTGTAAGTAAAATGGCATCTTAATGGATGATGGACTTGTTTGTGTATGTTTAAAACTTGTCTCAAGATGGCTTACATGAAAGAACAGGAAAATCATGGGATGTTTAACTTCCTAGGTAAATACAATCGACCTTAATGCTACAAATACTATGCTAGCATCTGGAACCAAAGAGGGTACCATTAGTGTTTGGGATGTTACTACAGCAACAGTGTTGCACCAGTTGCCATGTCATTCTGGGACTGTGTTTGATGCTGCTTTTAGTCCCGGTATGTTGGATTTCAGTTTTTAACATGCGCTGTTGGGAATTTCAACGGGAATCTTACTCCTGAGTTCATGTAATAGACTCTTGTTATTGGAATCACTGGTCTAGTGGGAGTGGTGAGGTGTTCACTGATCTGCTGGAAGGTGTCCCTGCCTGTGGCAGGGGGGGTTGGAACTAGATGGTCTTTAAAGGTCTCTTCCAACCAAACCATTCTGATTTTGTGGCACACTTGTCCACGATAAAGAACTTACGAATTGTACACAGGGCCGTACCGGACTGTAGAGCAGTGGTCTAGACTCTAGCCCAATGTTTGTCATTGCATCCCTGAAGACAATTTTCAGTACATTTTCTGTAAATAAGTAGGTCAGGCCTGTCACAGCCAGCATGCTGTACTGTAGGCTGCTTTCATAACTAGGACTGCGTATCTAAACATGCTCTTTTTTGTTTGTTTGTTTGTTTGCTCACTTGAACAGACAGCAGACATCTACTCAGTGTGGGAGAAGACTGTTGTTTTAAAGTGATAGACGTACAGACCGGAATGCTTATATCTTCTGTAACTGCTGATGAGCCACAGAGGTAATCCTGGGAACACAGAGATTACGAGGCTGCATGGCCAGCTTAGTTAACTGTGGAGAGGCGTAATGGTTGGCCATGGCAGAATGGAAAGGGCAGTAATACTGAAGACTTTCCTGAATTAAACGAAATACTTCATTTGTACTTACATGCAGCAGATGTGTGCTTTATGGCCAGCCTTTTCAAAATGCATTAAATAAACTATCTAAGCAAGTAACTGCTTTTCCAGCGCCAGCCTCCATACAAGATGAGAGCTGTAGTGCTGACCAGACCTTCCACCAGCTGAGCTAGTGAAACTCCTGCCAAGCAGGCAGTTCTCTTACTTGGATCGCCTCTGTCAATAAGCTCTATTTTGCAAAGCTCACTTTTTGTTTCTGTAAGCTAAGAAGTGACTGGCTATTATAATTTAAAGAGCAACCACTTAATGTTTTTTCACTAACCAAAATCTATACAGTTCTGTATCAGGTAAACAGATGGAATACTGACTTACGGGTGTAAAAATACAGCCGCCATACAGAGAGTACAGTTGTTGGTTGTTTCAGCGTGTGTTTATACATAAATAAATATTTACCTGTGTGTATATATAATTATTTCTCAGTGATTACCCTGAACGTCCTCTTTGTACTTCAGGTGATTTGTTTCAGAAACACAAGGCGATAGAAGTGAAAGCAGTGGTTTGTGAGAGCACGTGGGTTCACCATACACACATACAACTGCCTGGGTCCTCTTCTGTTACGGGAACATGCCTGACCCCTCTGGCAGGGGAAGAAGCTGGGTCTAGGCCAGTCAGAGAAGCAAGTTTGGGTCATGACCCTTTAAAATAGTTTGGGAAGAACCTTTCCAGAAAGACCGTGTTAAATGGTAGAATTTCCTTTAGTTTTGTTCTTTTTTTTTTTTGTTTGTTTAGTTGGGAATTGTTCAGCTCTTCTTATACAAAAGCTTGAAGTGAACTGATTATAGAGTTATTCTGCAGGTGCTTCAAATGGGATGGCAATACCATCTTGTCAGGAAGTCAGTCTGGTGAATTACTGATTTGGGACCTTCTTGGTGGAAAAGTCACTGAAAGAATCAAGGGACATACAGGTATGCCTGAACTATTCTTGTTCTCAGATTGAATGGAAGCTTCCTATTTCCTGTATTTTGCCAAGTTCAAGAGTCATGCCCTCCACCCCGGAGCAGTTAGGTGTTACCTGGGATACCAGTGGGCTTCTAGGCATTTGTTATGTGATGCCGTGTGCTTTCAATATGAGAAGTCCAAATGGCAGAGTGAAAATTTTCTCTTCTAGAGAAGCTTCTCCCCAGATCCCAATTAATCCTTTTGCCACTGTGTTTCTGCACACACCCTACAGCTCACAGCCGCCTCTAGTTCCCAAAGTCACCAAGGCAGCGTTCCACGAGATCAGTGTCACCTGGCAGCCTGCTCATATTCTTAGTGTACATGGTGTCACTGTTGTGCAATCTCTGACTGATTGATCCTGTAAGGTTTTAGAAAGGTATGTTCTCTTGACTACTACTTGTATTTATTTTTTTTCCCCAGGTGCTGTAATGTCCATGTGGATGAACGAACAGTGCAACAGTGTTATTACAGGAGGGGAAGACAAACAAATCATGTTCTGGAAACTGCAATACTAAGTGCCTTTCCCTCCAGATATTTAAATGAACTCTTCATTTTAAACCAAACCTTTTAAAGGAATTTAAAACTGTGTGCAATGATGGCTGCTGAAGTTCAACCAGATAGGAAGCTTTGTTCAACTACAGCTTTCCAGCTTACAGTGACTTCACTGAGAGCTCTTAATTTCCATAGTGTATGCATTTGTTTCTCATGGACTATCAAAAATGCTTATCTAAAATAACGAGATTAAATTAAAGACCTATTTTTCTGTAATTAAAGAGCTCTTAACTGGCAATCATTGTTTGATTTACATAGGCTGCATCACTGCGTGTTGCCTGAACTGGTTTCAAGCAGCAGCATTTGCATTTGTCTTCATTACATCATGCTGCAAGCACTCTTAGATGTGTGATGTACCTTTTTTGCATAGTAAATCTCTCTTCCCAGTGAAGGTGTACTCACTGGTACATAATGCTCTGAGCACTTACGGCTAAGGCAGCTGCTGGTCTGTGCAGAGGTCAGTCTGATCTGTCTAGGCTCTCACTGTGGCTATCTGCAAAGGCACAGAGAAAAACACACATACTGCTTTCTCCTGTTACTTAAAATAGGGGAAAAAAGCCCCAGCCTTAATGCATTAGCCTGAAAGGGAGCCAGGCATAAAATTGACCCTGACAGAAAAGTTATCACATGTATGTAGATGTTGATATAAATATTTCTCTAATGCTGTTTTATTAGTGCTGCCTTTCATCGCTTCTTTCACTCATCTTCTTCACTTTCTTCATGTTGTCTTCATTTATGTTCAAAGGAGCTGAAAGCACTAATCTTTGGGATGGTACTTGAATGCAGTATTTCAGTAGAGCTACACCACCTGGGTTTGTGTGATCCCTTGGTGCCTTAACTCAGGGAGAAAGTGGTGTTGCCCTGCAGGATTTAATATGCTTCCCTGCAAGGAGCTATTCTGAGGTTAAAGACCTCAAATAATAGCCTTAAGTGGCATATTACAGCCACAGCCACCTGTGGTTGTGATGTTCCCTCAGTGTGAGCCAACATGACTGTTTCCCTGATGGTCTTCTCTGTTGCTGGTGTTAGGATGCCTCGTCAGCGTCCAGGACAAGCACTCCTTTAAATTATATTGTCAGTCCTCTGAGGCTCTAGGAATACTGCCTTGCTTTCAAGAATTAACATCTATTTTTAAAAAATTAACATCTATTTCAGGAGGCAGCTGTTTCTTTAGATTTTTATTAAAATTAACTTCAGCTGCATAATTCATTTGGCATAATTGAATTTTATGGAATCCTTTATTACGTGGTAAAGGCACATAAAAGAAATTAAGCCGTCTCATGTGCCTTCTGTTACCAGAGTTAATCTTATAGCAGAACGTTTGCTGTTTCTTCACCTTTCACTTTCTTCATTTCCCAAATGCAGCTATGTGTAGCCAAAAGGAGATAGAAACCCAAATTCTGCAATTGCCTGGAGAGATCAGGAGTACTATGCAGCATGTTACAAGCTTTATAATTTAATTGTGCCTGTCCTTTCTTGTTTTCCTCCACCCTATTCCATTTCTTCCCTGGCCCATAGGGTTACATTTTCTGCATCCCATACCAGCAGGAGTTTAAAACTTGCACTGCAGCTCATTCTGCCTCCAGTACACCCTACCCACTTCCTGCTAACCTGCAGTTTGGCAGCTTTACTCCAATGAACACTCACAAGGGAGCAACCTGAGCACTAGCAGCCTACCCAGCCCCACTGCACACAGCTTACAAAGTTCTGGGCACAGGCATGCTCCTTTGGCACTAGAGGGCCCCCTACACAGCATATTAAGGTTTATTTTGCTCATCTCTGCATTTATTCTAATTTGTCTTTATATATATATTTTTAAGCAGATAAAGTAGTATGTTTATGCATTTATGCTTACACATTGTTAAAGGCTCCACAGGTTTCAGAGCTAAACAAAATTCTGTGCCAAAGAGCCTTAAGGTCCCTGCTGCAGGCCACAGCTCCTACCCAAGGCTGAATCATACCAATGCTGCATGTAGTCACCAGTTACTGCCAGTGCTCACCCCAGTGGTTCTACGGACATAACTGAGCAGTCCCATTGCAGAGGCTCCAAGGATGAATTTGATTGCTGCTGCAGCCTGAGGTAGTGTCTTGGTTTCCTCTGCTACTCTAACAGAGAAATTCATTTGAGGAACAGAAACTGCACAGGCTCTTCCCCAGGAATGGCTGAACATGCAGGGCTGAACTAGCAACGTGCCCAGGAGAGCAGGCCTGAGAGAGCAGGAGAGACACAACTCAACTTCTCAGCTCTACCCCAGCACTTTCCCTAACAAACAGGAAAAGCTGCAGCTAGCTACATGTGCTAATAAGGGACTGAGCCTGTGCTATGAACTGTTTGTTTTTTAAACTGCATTTTGCAATCACCTTTGGAAATAGTCGAGACAAAAACTGAGGTTTACAGTGAACCTGCAACAGAGCATGAAAAAGAAAATAAAATCACCCAAACTGGCATTTACTTTCACTTAGTCTCAGCTGAATGCATGCCTGTGACCTGCTGTGGTGGGCTGATCCCCAACCAGCAGCTAAGCCCCCACTGAGCTTCTTATCTACCCCACAGTGGGATGGGTTGGAATTAGAAGAAAAGCTAGATAATGTGGAGGGAGAAACAGTTTACTAAAAAAAGGGGGGGAGAAGAAATAAAAAAAAAAAAAAAAAAAAAGCCATGAGAAGATGAAGTATCACCACCTCTCCCAGGCAGACCAATACCCAGCCAGACTCTCAGCAGCAGCCACTTTGGAAAGACTTCCTCACCCTTGGCCAAATGTCTTGCCAAGTATGATGCTGAATGGTACATGACACCTTTGATCAGTGCAGGTTGGAGTCCCAACCCTATCCCTTCAAGCCTCATACCCACCCCCAGCCTGCTCTCTGGGAACAGAGGGCAGAGTGGAGAACAGGCAGCCTCAATGCACTGCAAGCACTGCATCTGAAACCCAGCACATGGGCTGCTACTAAGTTAGTTAACTCCACCGCAGGCAGGCCCTGTATACCCAGTAACCTGCAAAAAGCTTAAAATGAAATTGCAACTATGCAATCAGAATGTCTTGTTGAACAGGAATTGCTATTCTACAAGTTAAGGTAGAAAATAAGTGCATCTTGTAAAAACACTTCCAAATCCACACTTCAAAACTTGACTACCACCACTGCTGAAATGTTTTAATAGCTTTCTGCCTAAGTTTATTGCCTAGTTTGCCAGCTGAAGCTGACCTTCGAAAGAAAGCCTGCCTAGCTCGTCTCATGAAGTACATGCACGCAGCATCTAAAGTTTCACTCATTTATTTGGTTACTTCTGAATCCTCAGGAACTTGGTTAAGGCGAGAGATAAGCATAGTAGTTACAATTTGTATAACAAGTAATAAAAAGATGATTATCTGTACACTACTTTTAATTATACTTACTGAGTGATGCCTTCAGCTATACTCAGCCTAGCTGGCATTCTTGTGTAAACAGTATTTACTAGAACAAAAAATAAACTAGTACTAGCCATACTTCTAATGTGCTATTTCAAATCTAGTCTTGCAAACAGAAAGCAGTAAAAATACTTGTTTTTTCTTAAACATACAAAGCACAGCATTGCCCTAGGTAACAACACAGAACTTGGTGAGTTCTATCTGGTTCCTTCAGCTGCAATGGCTTATCAGAGCAGGAAACTAAGGAAGAGACCTATGAAAAGAAGTCGTAGCACGATTGGAATTTCACATTTGTCAAGCATAAGGCTACAAGTCTTACAGTTTGTGAATAAACAAGATATGTTGAACTGTAACATTCCCAGCCATTATAGATGCAAATGCTCGATGCAGCATAGCTTCTCGTGGCCTCTCGAAAGGCTCATGTGCAGAAGAAAGAAATCACTGAGTATAACAGCTCGAGTTTAGTCGATTTCTCATTCTCTTTATGTACACATGATGCAAGCTTAGACTTCAGGAACAGAGTGATCCATCAGGCTTTTCATGATGCTGGTTGCCATCCTAAAGAAAAAGAAAAGGCACTCAGCTGTGCAAGACAGACAGGGAAGTCTAACGGACTCTGATTATTTTATCTTTGTCACTGCTACTTCAAATCAACAACTGGCCTCACATCTCCATTCTGTTGCTACAGGAAAGCTGCACTAGACTGCATACACAGAAGAGATGCCCTGATACTCAACATCTATGTTAGCAACAGATCTGCGGAATGAACGTCTTCCAGGATACAGACGTTTGTGCAGAGCAGTACTGCAAGTAGGAGGGAAGGAAAGCAGTGGGGAAAGGTGGCTGTTCTGGAAACAGCTTTGTAGGAAGAGCATACAGCAGGGGTGGGGGAGGAAAATTCTTAATTACACCCAAAGCATTCAAAATGTTACAGCATTATTAATTCCTAGCAGTTTTAAAGCCCTATTTCTTCAGGAGAGATTTAGCTGTAAGAAAGCTCATGTTGCCGAAGGATTACAGGAAGCCACCTATACCCTGCCAAGAATGGTGTCTACATCCCTAGCATTAGCTCAGCGCCAGAGTTTTAGTTACAAGGTAACAATGCCTTGTACTTCAAAAGGCTTGAGTCAAGTTACCTTTAGAAGAGGGTTTTGAAGAGAAGAAAAAACAAAGAAGCTTCCCTAACATATGTACTAGTTTAAAAACAGTACAGTAAAATGTACACAGTCTAATCAAAACCATCGGATTCAGCATGTTTTCAGACTTCTCCACCTTAACAAGTCTTTCTATCATTTGTTCTCCTGAAAAGACCTAATTACATTTTGTCTAACCTGCAGAAAATTGCAGTTGTCAACTCCATTATAATTAGCACCATGGCTGCTTCATTTGGTTGTTACATACCTCTTTATTATGTACTCATAAATACTTGAGGGCATGATGGTGATTGTCACTACGTTGCCAGCTGTTGCCAAGATGTCTGCAATCTGGGGGTCCTGTTAGTGAACAAGAAACATCACTCAAGATGACTAACAAAGCAGCAGCTGAGGAACTCCTTCTAGACACAGTCACACAGTTTAAGAGACACACAGCTCCTTGTTTTGAGCATGCAACCTTCAGGGCAAGTCACCACCCCACGGTGCTGATAAACAAACATCCATGGAGCTGCACCTTACAGGAAGGGACATCCTGCTGCAAACTGACACAGGCTGGCAGAGGGAACAGCAGAAATGGTATCAGAGAGGGGAGATTTAGCCCGGATATAATGAAAAAGGTTTTTATAGATGAGGGTGGTGAAGCACTGGCACAGGTTGCCCAGAGAGGTGGTGGATGCCCCATCCCTGCAGACCTTCAAGGTCAGGCTGGACAGGGCTCTGAGCAACCTGATCCAGCTGTAGGTGTCCCTGTTCACTGCAGGGGAGTTGGACTGGATGGCCTTTGAAGGCCCCTTCCAACTCAGACAATTCTGTGATTATTCTGTTTTGCCAGCAAAGTCAGACTGAAGAAAAACTGAGGGCAAATGGTAACAGGTAAGTGCAGAGAGGAGGAGACTGAGCTGCCCTGCCTGTAGACAGGGAACCACAAAGGAGCCTCAAAACAGAAGTGTGTCTCCAATCAGTTACAGATTAAGTTACCTCTCATGACTTTATTATTTCATGAACATTCGAAAATACATCTAACCCTTTTCCCTCCCCAAAACAGTTACTGTGCAGACACATACCTCCCCCCTGCTCAACACACCTACCCACACCAGCCATGCAGTGCTTGTTTTACCTTCAATCCAATTACATTCTGGCCATTAATTTCACAGATGTTGTGCTCTGTAAGAAGCCCATTTCTTGCAGCAGAACTGTCCTTCACTATCGAGGTTATTTTTCCATTCTTGAATATGAAACCAACGTGCCCCGTGCTGTCCTTATGCATAGTAATAATTCGTTCAAAAGGCCTGTAAGAAATGAAGGAACCATAAAACGCAAGAACACGTTTCCAGTCTACTAAACCACAGGAAGACGCACGCGCTGTTTCATTTCCTCTGACTTACAAGAAGCTCACGTAATTGATGTACGGGTCTCTCAGAGTACAACAGAAAGCAGTAAGGTTGGCCCTCATTTTGTGAGCAGCTGCTGTTTTAATCTCCGTTTTCCAGGCTGAAGTCACATTCCATATGCAAGATTGTTTCTAAACCTCTGGTGTTTTCCCTTTCCTACAGGAGTTCCACCCTCTGGGTTATAGTAAGCCGCGCACCACCCACAGCCACCACCCAGACAAGCGGCCGTTCGAACACACAGACGGTACCAGGTAGCCGAAATCCTGCAGGCAGCTCTAACAGCTGCCAGCTGGCTACATGATTCTGGAGACAAAGGCTTCCCCAACAATACCTCCACCACGCTACAGGCAACAAATCTTAAAGTTGTTTTTTAAAATTCTTTAAAAAGTTAAGAAATCTAGCAAGAGAATGGGAGGTCGGGCACAGAAGTGGTACACAGTAGGGAAAACTACTGCCACAGTATTGTGATTTAATAGGATAGAAGCTGTATGCCCCACCGGGGTCGAACTTTATTCTTAAACACAAAACACTGAAAAAGCTTCTGGAGACGTATACTTTGTCACATCATGCTTGATCTGTCTTCTCAGCCTGCAGACTTCTTGCTGAACCTGTCCCATTACTACTACATGCAGCATCTAATATCAAGCAACAACCTGTATTGGTTTACCAAGCACGCTTTTAGTGAACATGGCACGAATTCACATGCAAGTAAAGCTCACAGACAACCACCATGCTCAATAAAGCAAATGAAAATGTTAAACTTACTAATACAGTGAACATTTTGATACTGTTTGTTATTGCTTTTTCAAACAGTGTAAGTAGAAGTCAATTTTGTCTCAGAAAAAGCACAGAACCCTTGAGTTCACAATTTAACTTGTGCTAGCACTCAATTTGTCCTGAAGATGTTGGGCCACTTTGTGCCCAGGGAAGAGGTGTGCGGTGAAAGTTCACTAGTTGGTGACTGCTCCCCATGAAAGGGAACATTTCTAAGGATCTTTACTAGGCAAATATCCAGACAAACAGATTTTCTTATACCTGCAGTGCTTCTCGAGGGAGGGCCAAACCCCGCCAAGTTACAGATTGTTGTTACCTGTCTTGTAGTTCCTGCTGTTAGCCTTACCTGTCCCGAATAATCATTGAAATCCTCTCTCCAGAAGCCTGCTTCAGAACTTTATGTGCTTTATCAGAGCTCCATCCTGCACAGTTTTCACCATTGATCTGCAGAACCTGGTCCCCAAACCGCAGACCAGCTAGAGATGCTGGCGAGTTTGCCTGTACTAACTGGACAAATATTCCCTACAAAAAAAAAGGGGCAGGGTGGAAAGAACATGTTCTTTACATATGAAAACCAATGACAGAAAACATAGCTTTCTACTCTGTAACACCAAGTGGACAATGGATTTTTTTTTTCTTTTTGCTAAAAATCTCTCCTTAAGATGCATTTCTGATACTTCAATCAGGTTCAGGATGTCTTTAGAAGACTGACAGATACTGATGCTAGAATAAGGTTAGAACAGACTTTCCCTGTTTAGACTTTGAAAATTAAGACAAATCAAGTCAGCAATGTGTTCCTTGAAGGGGTAAATGCTGTTCTAACAAGAAATCTGAGCAACCAGATCATACAGAGTAGCACTGAACTTGCTCATCTTCCTGTGTGTTTGACTAAGAATTCCTGGGCAAGATAGAGTCTATAGATAGTCTGAGAAACAGATCAGCAATGCTAGGAATGCCACAGCAGATTTTTTTTCTTCTTTCTCAGCCTCATTAGTTTCCAACTTTCTAGTGACTACAACTTGCTAGACCCTTAAAAAAAAAAAAAAAAAAAAAAACGTGTTTGAAAACCAACAACTCCTAGCCAAAGCACCCCAAACCCAAATAAGGCAGGACAATGCAGAAGGTAGATAACCCTCCCAGGAGGGTCAGGACAGGTAGCAGGGAAGAAGTCACACTGTTCTCTAGGAAAACTCCAGCATTTCCCTGGGTTAAGAGAACTACAGAATCAATTTAAACTCATGGGAAACCTTGAGTACAATTTTTTTTTTTTTTTGGACATTTAGATTAAATGGCCTGGCCAAAAGATATGGAAAAAACAACACACACAGACAACAGAAGAGTAGTGGTTTTCACACTGAGAATCAAAAGATTCCTAAATAGGAATGCTCCAGAGCAGACTTAACCTCCTGGATCTTCTGGCACCAAAGTCCTACTCCAAAATTATTCCTTGTATACATGTAAAATGATACCCTTGCTATCCTTCCTTTTCCCATGAATAGCATAATGCAAGTATTTATTAAAACCTCTAAAATCTATTTAAAAAAATAATCTAATTCTAACCCACACACATTTCTCTGCCTCCTGCTGAATTTTAAGTGCTTCCCAGAGTTCCCACAGAGACAAATCTCAAACTGCTAACATGTCACAGCAGTTCTGTGAAGACAATTTTATTCTCTGAAGCAGAAAAACTTGCGAATATTTTTCAGCTGTTACAAAACATGAAAATGAATTGCTGCTATAAATTTAGATCCTAGTCCACGCTCCAGTGTCTGGTCTAATGGAGGATTTTCAAATTCTGGTAACAGATAAGCAAGCATCATACACTAGACAATTCTGTGATCATGCACTAATTGAACCCAGCAGAAGGATCTCTACAGGCAAAAGCAAGCTTCTACACTTACGTTGTCAACAGACTTAAGGCGAAGTCCAATTTTCCCATCTTGATCTTTGCACAGAATTGTTTCACGGATGCCTTGCTTTATTTCTGCTCTGCGAACTCCAATATCATTTCCAGTCACCGGAGCTACCATGTAATTAGCAGAAGGTCGTGTTACCAGTTGCTGATTAAAACAAAACAGCCAGACAACTTAGTTTCAACTTTTAAATGGCTAGATGTCAGTTTATATTAAGTGATTAAAAAAAATAAATAAAAAAAGAAATTAAGTCACAACACCAGCTCTTTCCCTCCTCCCTCCAAATTGGAACTACACTGCTTGGTTTAAAACTGGATAAAAATTGACTTTTTTGAAAGTAACATTTATCAGTTCAGTGCAATACTTACTACAAATAATAGTCTACTATCTAGAATGCTAGATGCACATTTAGTCTTTACACTTTTGGTTTCTAGAACATGCTTGACTGGTACCTACACCTTGTGGCTGAGCAGCTGCTGCCACTGGCAAGTTTCTCTGCACCTCTTCTTCGTTGAGGCTCAGGCCCATATACTGGGAAAGCTCCGGGTACAACCTGGGGTACAGGCCTACGAGAGGAAAACAAAACAAATTTTAATACACTTGTTGGTTTAACAGAACAGTATACTGCTTTCACACATGCAGTGACTTAAATCCTGCGATACTGTGATGTGTTTAATTTGAAAATTGTGATGGAAGATCCACTGGAATCAGGACTGTTATTCCAGCCCAGCTTAGAGAAGTACGTACACAAGCAACACTTCTGAGACAAAGAACTAGCAGAGAACTTTAAGCAACTCCACTCAGCCTTTATGGCAGAAGCATTGTTTTCAGAACTCATCACCATGTCCAGTGCTGTGCTCCAGCCCACAGAGAAACCCTTCCTCCAGAGCCCCCAAGCAGTGAGTGGGAGCTACTCTCACCCCAGTCCCCAAGCAGGTAAGCTGGAGAACACAGGGTACACTAAACAACAGCGTGCGTGTGAAGGTAACAGCACTGGCAGCAGTGAGTGAACAGTGCAAGAGGGATTCATGGAACCAGCAGGCACTGAATGCCCAGTATGTGTCTTAAAAAGCCCATCCCAAAAGTGACGTAGCGAAGCTGGCTAGAATAGCCTCCATGAGAAAGTAGCTGTCATTTTCTCTTGGTCCCAAATTGAAGCCTTTTTAGTCACGCTACTCACACCAACAGGACAAAAATCATCGCCCTCAAAATATCCAGCAGGAGATTTCTCCTCCAGTGAGCAGGTGGCAGGGAAATGGGAAAAAAGATTTGTCAGACCTCAAGCCAAATTGCTCTGGAAATAAGCTTGATGCTGCTCTTGACATTCCACAGATAGTTACATGGTACCATGTAGCAGGCAGCAGTTACAAGAACTCTTATGAGTCCTCTTGCCCTACTGTCGAGGTTGGTGGAAACAGAAGGGGTTGCTGAAAGAGCAAAGTGGTACAAGGGGCAGCCCTGAAAGCAAGCAGGCTCCCTGATGCACACAGATGAGGCTTCTAGTGTTCATTTATGGGTACATGTAAGAACAGCTATTTCAAGAATTCACATTTGACCAGAAACTGAAAGCAACTTTTCCAAGAAGGAACTCAAAGGTCATTGCAAGAATTCTGCTAATCTAACCAAGATACTTCTTTGTCTCTTAATCCTTTCAGTTGTCAAGTTAGCACTCTGCTTCACATGAGAGTGTCTGGTCTCTTATTTCAGAATTGGTTTCACCAATACTGATCAGTAAGGCTTCAACGAATCTTTCTTCTGTGGCTGCCTTCCGCTTCCATTTCATGCCCCTAGGATTATAAACAATAAAAAGTGCACAAGACTCTTGCAGCAACTTGATTTTTCTCTTATGTTCTTCATCAAAAGACAACAACGCAGAACACATCCTGCTGGATGTATTACATTTCCATTCAAAATAGTCCCTCAAACGGCAGAAACCATCTCCCAGCTCTTGATGATGTCTATGGTCCTGCCTCGAGAAACGGAGTCCCTGTGGGCTTTGCATGTCCTACAGATTGCCATTAGCTATCCATTCCTTTGGGATTTAAGTGATTAATCACCTTCAGCCACACACAGCTCCTGAGTGACCTGAAGCCAAGCCGATGTCAGGATGTGTTGTCTGGCCAGTAACACGGTGGGCACAAAAGCTGCAGGAGAATACAAACTCCAGGCAATAGAGAGAACGCTGCCAAGGTGGGACCACTGAGGGCAACTCACATCTGGTCTGATGAGGTTAGCTCAGGAGAGGCCTTAGATCCTGGCTGGTCTGATTCACCCTCCTGGATCTAAGGTGGATGTCTGGTAAGCTATGCAAATTCCAGCCTTAAAGCCATGTGAGACATGCCAGCTGCAAGAGCAGAACTGCAGACAAGGGAACATCCACCAAGCTCTAGGATCTGATCTACCAGCACTGCTGAGAGCTGCTTCAGCACTGCAGCTGGTCATGCTGCTAGAGATTTTAGGCACATTTGTGCATCTCTGTGAGCGCACATGAGCAAGGGAGAAAAAGGGAGGAGAAATGAGTCATACAGCTTTAGATCTGATCCCGAAAGCTGCAGGAAGCTTTATGTTGCTAGCATGACAACACTGAAGCTCCACTTTCCTGGGCACTTCTCTATTGACAGATTTGTGATTGTTTCCAAGCAAGCTCATACACTCAGGAGGAAAGACACTCAGATCCATGCTGCATTCTGAGGTTTAATAACACACCTGTTAAGTAAGTACACGCAAGTGTTTGAGGTGAGAGCTAAGGAGAGCTGAAATGGTACCACCACCACCAACAGGATGCTGTACAGTACGTGACCTTACCTCCATCATGAGGAACAGGAGCAGAAGCTTCAGACAAGATCGCTGGATTAGCTGGATTTGAAGAAAAGGCAGTCTGAGCCTGATAGCAAAGGAAAACTCACATGTTATCCTGTGCAAAGAAAACCTGTGCAGTCTTTATCACACAGCCATCAGACTAAGCTTGCTTTTTTTTTTTTTTTTTTTTTTAAATAGGCTAGCTACCATTCATCTTGGAGCTCTCACATCATTTAATTAAACATGCTGCAGTGTCAAACTACTTCACCAAGAGCTCATACCTTCCTCAGAGACAGAGCCATACCAGTAACACGGAAATGCCTGATCGCCAGCCTCAGCTCTGGTTGTCATTAAGCAAGTCAAAGAGCCTAAGATCTCTCCGAAAGATGCATTAAACTTTGCTGACAAAACTTAATGAAGTTGTACAAGCACAGCCAGCACTGTATAAAAGTACTTTTCTCAGGTAGATAGCAGCAGCTCTCTCTTCTCACTATTTACAGATATTATGCATGGGTTCTGCCACAGTCGCCCGCAGGTTGCGAGCCAAGTCCCATACAATTCAACGCTACGGGTTAAATGCCTTCTGAAAGGAGCACACTTTCTAAGATGATTTTTCCTACAGGAGTTCCCAACTTTACCTGAACACACTAAGCTTAGTTTCTCCACTGCTTACTGGTCTGCAAATAGAAGAGACAGTTTCAGAGTAAGCTGATTCCCTTTCTTCTGACAGTGTCTCAGCTGTTTCTTTTTTAGCTTTTTGTATCTGTGATCACTCAAAAACATTTCCCTGCAGAGGTCTGTTAAACAGGACAGGAACAGCTATCCCCATCTCCTCTGGGGCTGAAAGTTAAGGGTGGGGGAAGTTTCAGCACAGCGAAGCATTATGCTGAACAGGACACATGAATCACCTAGGTCAACATAACGACAGAATCACTTAATGTTTGTTTAAGGAAATCATGCTTAAAAATAGAAGATTTTGTAGTCCTGTTCTCTCCAGGAAGTTGTGTTTAGAAAAAAGTTTCAGAGCAAGATTGACTCATTATTCACTGATATCAAATGTATTTAGGAGAAAAGCCCCTAGCTCAGATGTGGGACAGTAAGGACAGGTTAGAATTTTTGATGTAAAAAGTTCTGTCAGCCAGCAGCCATTTTAATCGCGCTCAAACCCTTCGCCTTTCAATACTCAGCACAGAGATACCTGACTTCCACTACCTTGCTGATTCATTCAGTGCTCACAACATTTAAGCAGTAACGAGTCTTTAATTGTAGTCTATTGTACACAGACTCTAGCAGTTGGACTTTAAAAGGCCGGAGTACACTCTTAGCTACATGCAGGGTTGTTTTTGTTTTTTTCAAGTTATGTTACCTGACTGCATCTTCACACAGGAAGAATGTGGGGCATGGGGGGTTAGAACAAAGAAATCCCAACATCGTGCCTACAATTGTGAAGATCTTGTCCCACACAAAACACAGGAGAGACTGGGGCACTTTACTTTTTAATTTCCCTTTGGTAAAGCATGAAACCCAAACTTCAAAAAAAGCACCTCCTCCCCCCCCACCTCCCTTCCCCATTTTAAATATCAACACATCCATTACTGCCATCAAAACAACTTTGACGAAAGCCTACCACACCTGAATAACTTTGTCCACCTTCAGATCTTCCAGGGAGGGATAGAGAGACATTTTGATGCAGTCTCACTGGGCTGGAGGAAGACAAGGAAAGAGTGAGCCATCAGGTATTCATCCAGCATTACAACTTAAAACAGAAATGAAAGAGAAAGCAGGCAGAGCATTAAATAAGCAAGTTGTGCACTGCAAGTCGTAGCACCACAGCCTCCCAGCACTACAGACAGATTTCATTAGGACTATCCACTTAATCTGCTATCGCTAATAGCCTGTGCTTAATACTTACTCTACTTAGTGTGTCAAAGTTTAGGTCTCAGCCATGAGGAAGCCTACAGAGAGAACACTGTTTCACAGGAAGCATTGCAAAGAAAGACTTTAGGAGGCCAAGATGCAATGACAATGAGGATTAAGAGGAAAACCTAATTACACTCCTCCTCCTAAGCAGGAGAGGAACTTGTATACAACTGTGGAAGCTGTCACGCTGTTTTCCAAAGTATCTAAACGTTTTCAGCATTTCTGACATTCCTATGAAGAAGTCACTCAAGATAACTTGCTTCCTGTGCCCATCTGTGTCACATAAAAGGCAGCAAAGAGAAGCAAGACCCCATGAAGCAGCCAGACCTTGCCCCTGGCGAGTTTCGAAATCCACAGACTTCAGCCTGCCTCTCATGTGATGTTGGGAGAGCCCTGTGACAACATAACAGGAAGCAAGGAACAAAAAAACACTTCACGTGACCCTGTAAGGCACCATACGGACACTCAGTTCTGCTAGAGCTGGGTGCCAGAGGCTTTGGGAAACGCCATTTTCAGGAGACCCTTCACTCAAATTCTCACTAAGATCAACAAAACTTTGCAAAAGAGTAACGAGACATTTCACCCTTTCCTCTCTCCAGTTAAAACATTCATGTATTTTGGGGTGAAAAGGGAGAGAAACAGAAAGCAAAACATGATAAAGTTTTGCAGATTACTTGTGGCACAGAGAACACAGTTAGTGGGGCAGGGCTATTAAAAACCTCTGGTTTGGGGATTAGTTTTCCCACCCAAGCAGTAGTTTAGAGGTCCTCATCTGCAGAACAAATCAGCAGTAATTCCAGAATAAAGTCACCACCACATACATCCTTGCGCTACTGCTTCTTCACATGCAGATACTAAGCTGATTAAAAAGAGCTGAAGCCTAACGTGATGCTGCAGTAACACAGTAGATGTCCCTTCTTATTACATCCAGGTCATCAAGAGCTTTTCTACTTGCTCAGCAGAGCACCCTGCAGCTCAGGTATCATGTCAGACTACAATTAAAGCTTCCAGAGGGAGCCCAAAGCGTGACAGAGATCTAGGCTGCTCCAACAGAACCGGCCACGCGTTCCTAATCACATGGGACAGATACTTCTGTCAAGTTATTGCAGCTGAACCAAACATAGCCAAGACCCAGAAGCATTAAAAATTAAACATACACGTTTGAAGGCAGTTTAAGATTCCATTTTAAGGCAGCACTGACCTGAAAGCAGTTACATGCTTTTGCTCAACCAAAATGGGTAACAGCAAACGCAAGCCCAGCAAAACCCTCGCTCAGGTAAGTGGCCCCTGGACACCCTGCTCTGATGCTAGCACCAGTGAAGCTGCGCGCAGCATCTGACTCGTGAACCACTTCCAAGCACAGTGCAGAGTCTGCTGGGCCTCTGCTCCCATTTCTGACCATCTCCACGGCATCAAGCTCAGCAGGCTTCCATGGGGGCCATTCTTGGTTTCCCCCCCACCAGTCCGCTCTCACCCTGCGCTGCTGTCACTGGCCGCACCTGTCACAGACCGCTACCTCAAACTTGTTCTGCTTTATGACGAGGAGCATGGTGCTTTCTGTAGAAGAGCACCAGCAATGCCGAACATGCGTTAGCTCCCAGCCACTGAAGAAACCACTCCAGCAGCTCACCCTGCCACTTGGCCACCTCCCAGGCCACCTCCCCTCCCCTCCCCTCCCAGCCGGAAGCTCACAAACCCAAGCATGTGTCACAGCTCCCAAGGAGCTGCCCTGCCGCCTTCCTCCGCAAAATCTCACTGGGTGCTTTTTTTGGTTTTCCAACAAATAGCTGGAATAACGGTCACTGCTGGGGCTCGTCACCTCACATGCCAGCTTGGTTGCTTTTACATCAGAAAGAGTATTTTCAATTTCCTCACAGGCAGCTGTAACACTTAAATACACATCTGGCCTCTCATTAGGCAACACGAGATGCCCCAAAGTACCATGTTTAGTTTAAAACACGACTGTTTAGCAGCAACGGTCACCCTCGGGGACTGCCAGTAACCTCAGGAAGAATCCGTCCATGACTCACTGCAAAAACAAGTCTGAGCATGAAGATCTAGCAGGCACTGGAATGGCTTTGGAATGGCTTTGGACGGAGCTGGGGAGTGGCTACCACACAGCGGGAGCCGCTCACCTCTGGTCCTCCCAGAGGAGCCGACGCTGGCAGTGGAACTATTTTCCGATTGTGTACAGGCTCCTACATCCTGTGCAGAGCACATATAGCAGGCTGAGGTATTCAGGAAAGCAAAAAGGAAAATCAAAGGAAAAAAAAAATTCCTGTTCCCAAGTATCCTCAGCTCGGAAGCCCAGCTGACAGCCTCATCAGCAGAGCAGATCCTATTGACCAAGGGAAGTGCCCAACCAGAAGGCAGGCAGCACCCGTGACACCCTCGGGCTGTCTGCGGGAAGTTCCGTAGGCAGGAGCAGCCCGATACATGCAGAGGTCTGGCTGGAGGACTTTCATCAGGTCAAAAACCACTGAGCTGGACACGGTGTAAGGTCCAGCTGACATCTGGCCTGTCTGTAGCTATCACTGTCTCTCAAAGTGACAGCAGACAGGGGATGTGGGGAATGAAGGTGTTCTGTGCCTGCGGCCCACAACGAGATTACAGCAGGCCACAAAACCAGCACCTGTACCAAAGCACTGGTTTCGACTTCCAGAACAGCTAGAAAGCTGCGAGCCTAAGTTCCCTCTTCAAAAGGACAAAGCCTCAGGAAGGTCAGGCTGAGACATCAGAACACAGCGGCTGTTTGGCAAGACATTTCTGCCCTGATCACCTGGTGTTTTCCTCTGCCTAATTGGCCTCTGAGTGTCTGCCCTCCTGACGCACTCTGCTCAGAAGGGCACCGCCTCCGTTTCAGACCTGAGGAAGGAGGGCTCACTTGCCCCAAAGGGCACAACACATCCATTCCACCCCTGCAAGGACGTTAAACAACTCTAACAAGGCACTACAACCGCCAAACCCGCCCGCAGAGGGGCAGGGGTGCCGACTGGGGAGCACGGCCCTTACACGAGGGACCCACAGCCTGAACTAGAAGCAACAACACCCCCAAGCCCCCGAACCCAAGGCAGCGGGAGGACGCCCACGCACACCGCGTCCATTTATTCACCTTCTCCCCTCGCGGCGGCCGCAGGAGCCCTCTCAGGCGGGGCCCTGAACCCCGGCTGAACCCCCCAGCCCAGCCCACCCCACCCC
>VXAV01006800.1:167573-178253 GCA_013399715.1 Alectura lathami | reverse complement strand
CAGAGGGGATGTGGAGCTGTTGGAGCGGGTCCAGAGGAGGGCCACCAAAATGATCAGAGGGCTGGAGCACCTCTCCTGTGAGGAAAGGTTGAGGGAGTTGGGATTGTTCAGCTTGGAAAAGAAAAGGCTCTGGGGAGACCTCGTTGTGGCCTTCCAATACTGAAAAGGAGCTTACAGGCAGGAGGGGGACCGACTTTTTACACGGGTGGATAGTGGTAGGACAAGGGGGAATGGGCTAAAAGTGAAAGAGGGGAGGTTTAGGTTGGACGTCAGGAAGAAATTCTTCCCTGAGAGAGTGGTGAGGCGCTGGCACAGGCTGCCCAGAGAAGCTGTGGCTGCCCCGTCCCTGGCTGTGTCCAAGGCCAGGCTGGATGGGTTCCTGGGCAGTTTGATCCAGTGAGCTGGTGGCTGGCAGCCCTGTCCACGGCAGCGGGGCTGGAACTAGATGGTCTCTGAGGTCCCTTCCAACCCAAGCCATTCTAGATTTCTACGACTGTGCTTGTACCTTAGCTTTTGGGTCTTTAATTTAATATTGGTTGATCTGTAGCTTAACATAGTCTTCGTTTTCTATGAAAGCAGCATACAAGCAGAAACTTCATTGTTTTCATTCTGACTTCAAATTTCTAATTGACTAATTTATTTGTCATCACCTTTTTTGCAGCACAAAGCTAGAATGCCAACTGCAAAACTTGTTTCCACTAATGAAACAGTGCAGTGACTGTTAGCAAGCTAACTGAAAACATTTCATAGTAACTTAAGAGCTACCATTGAATGATTGTTTTTCAAAACAATACTAACAGAACCAAAGGGTGTATCCAGATCAGCAGACTGAACTGAGTGTCCACTAATATAGCAGCATCTAGGTCAAACTGTTCTAAATTAAGAAAATGACCTGTTTCTGTAGGTTCTTACGATGGACCTCATTATCACAAAACTTAAACAAACCCATGTGATAGCTCACCTGAAACAACGGGACATCCTGTGCCAAGAATTTGGCAAGGTTCACATCCATCAAGGCCCGAAGTAACAATACGTTTTCATTTTCAGTTGGGTACTTGAGTTTTAAGTTTCCTGCTGCTGTCAGGACAGACTTAACAGCGCGCATTCCATAATCATAGTGATGCTGAGATGACAGCTGCTCAGAGCAGAGACGGTAGGTGGCAACAATTTTCTGGGCAAGACTGTGGGTATTAAAATATCACATGTAGAATGAAAACATCTTACTATGCGAAAAAAATAATTTAAGTACCAAAATCACTGCAGTGGCTGTGAATAATCGGACCTATCAACTAGTAATAATGGTAAGATGGCCTAAAATGTCTAGGATGCACAACTGCAGATAGTGACACGACAGAGAATGTGTGTGCTAATCAGGAATTCTGTCTGACACTAAGCTGCATTTTCCAAATGGTTCTGTGCAGAGGTACCTATCTGCCAACATGAGGTGGGAAATAAGGATTGATGATAAGGCAGGAGATAAAATAGTACTTTCTGAAGAAACAGAACACAGACAGCCTTTCCAGAATTTTATGCATGCATGCCTTATAGAGGAATTAGGTATCTCAGACTCAATTAAGGTGGAAAATTCAGCATGCCTTACCTTCGAGAGTCCAAAAATCCCATTGAATAAAGTAAAATTTCTCCAATCAAAGCATAATCTGGTACCATCATGGCAACTGTTCGAAACAATGCCTATAAGAAAAAAAGAGATTTAAGCTTACACTATGGAATATGGTAATAACTTGTGCTTGTTTTGTAAGAAAGGTATCCCTGTAAATTTATGAAACTTTCTACATCACATGCCTTTTTCATTACTTTGGGAATCATCTGAGATTAATGAGATTGCATTAGAATTGTTACTACACCTGTGATCTTATCAAGAGGTCTGTGCTAAGCATTGTAAGAACCAATATTTACAAAGAGTAATAATCCTAAAGAACTATTAACAGACAAAAAGGGAGGCATTATTCATCTCACTTTCATAACAGACAAGCTAGCACATGGCTTGGTTAATGTCTTGTACAAGGTCATGCAAAAAATGCATGGCAAAGCTGGGAAAAGGACCACATCAGTCTCTCTGCAGTGTCTCAGGAACTTGCTAAGTTAAAATGAAGTTAATTTGGGGTTTGAAACTCCAAGCCATTGTAAACCAGGAGCATTTCCTCTCACTGAAAGTGCAGTTAAAGCTGTGAACAGTTATCAGTGTGATCAGACTGAGACCTTTCATCTGTGCATTTCGTACAATCCTGAACTTGCAAAAGCTCAGTGAACAGCACAGCAGAATGAGTTGCATCACTGTATTACTCGATTGCTGTCGAAAGACAGCTATTAAAATAGGTAAGAAGCTGCAAATTCTGTCTAATTTCTTGTAGAAATTAGGATTCTAGATTTACCTTCAGATTATCTGGCAGCTCTGCCCGTCCAGCATACCCAGGATTCATTGTGATAAACACAGCACAGGTAGGATTAAGAGAGATCTCTGTGCCTTCAAAGATGAATGTTTTGAGTTTACGAATAATAGCTTGCTGTATACTAAGTATTTGTTGGGCGACTACAGATAATACTTCAACCTAATAAGGCAGAACAGATTGGAAAACATCAGACACACAGAGACAATGGAAAATGCTTTGGTTTCTGTATATTTTGATGGCTATATATTGCATTCCTCCAGGTGAAAACCACCAAATATAACAGCCAGACTGACAAATGAGCCTAAATACTGGCCATCTTTTAAAGCAATCCTCTGAAATTCTGTACTCCCATTCCTTACTCAAGGAGGCTTCTGAAAGCTTCCAAAAGGAAATATGATCTGCATGAATGTAGATATTTAAGTTAGGTGGACAGGAACTCCCTTTGGATGCCTTCTGCCTCAGACTACAAAAAATTTAAGATCTTCAGGAAGACTGATTCACTCAATGCCCCAAACTGAGGGGAAATGTAAGGAATGGGTAAGGCAGCCTAGGGCTAAGCCTCAGTGCCTTAAAATATTAAGGTTATAGAATACTGGAAAATGAGAATGCTAACACTCACGTTCATTAAAATACAAGTTACAGCAGACAGATAGAGAAATGAGGGTGTTAAAGATACTAAAACATATAAAACAGACCTTCATGGATTTTTCAGACTTACTAGAATTGACCTAAATCTAATTCCATCAAAATACCAATAAAACTTGTCTAATATCATCAGTGAGCAAATTAATACATATATATATATATATTACAGCAAGAGCAAGGAGGGGATTAGATGAGTCTGGTTGCCCAGTTAGTTAACCTGGCCATGCAGTGACACTCATCTCATCACAGGAATCCCTCAGCTGGGATTTGTCTTTCTTGTGCTGGACATAGATGAATGCAGCCTCAAGAAGAGGAGGAGGACAGCTCTTTTCCAATAGACATCTGGGTTACTCTGGAATCAAACTATGACTGACACAAACAGCAGAGGAAATCTACACGGGTAGTTTTTTCCACGTAGACAACTCAGAATACAAGACTTGTGCAACGCAGCCCAGGCAAGCGTGTGTCCCTACAACAGGCAACCTACTTCTTGTGGCAGTGATTATCAAAACAAAGAGGCTATGTCATATAATAAAAGTAAAAAATTGGCAATAATGCTGTCATGTATGAAACTTCTACAACTCTAAAACTTCTTGTGTCTTAAATTAAAGCTCTCATTTCACTTATCTCAGTTTAAAAGTTACCTCAATCCTGTTGAATTCATCAAAGCAAGACCATGCACCAGACTGCGCCAGACCTTTAAAGAACTTGCCCATTGCCTTGTAATCGAGACCATCAGAGCAATTGAAGACCACACACTACAACAAAAACACGTCTCTCAGTATTAACATAAAGTCTACTAGAAAATTCTTAGTATCTAAAATGCAAAAAGATTCTTATTACCAATTTTGGATGACTATGCTATGATGTCATACAGACATGGTCCTAATTGGTACCTGTTTAGCTAGTGCTTTTGCTAGATCTTTTGTTGTTTCTGTCTTGCCAGTCCCAGCAGGTCCTTCTGGAGCGCCACCAAGATTTAATTTCAAGGCACCCATTAATGTCCTATATAAACAAGAACACAGTCAGTAGAAACAGTAATAATTAAAGGCAAATCGTCTCTGAAAGAATGGATCACTATTTTCCTATACAGGTTCCCCTGGCTATGATTTAGTTGTTCTCTAGTGATTTTGCAGCTTGCCCTCACAACCCACTATCGTCTCAAACTAAAAAACTAAAAATGAGATCCCTCATTGGTGGTTTGATTTTTTTTCTTCTTTTTTAATTTTTTTTTTAGAAGTCTACAAAATTACCACTGAAACGAAGACTGAGATAACACTAATGACAATGGCCTCTGTTTATAGCTGATGCACCAGCCCTATGGCTTTTTCACGACTGCTGTGAATACAGAAGAAAAAACATTTGCCTGCCTAGGCTAGGCAGTACCATTGGCACTAGCTACAGCTTTATGTGATGGTGAGTTCACAGCTACTCAGTGCTGAAGTAAAATTTTTACAACCCCTCTGTATATTTGCATGGAGATAACTATAAAGAAAGCTCTTTAAATCTTAGACCTAAAATTACCTGCTGAGGTAACCTGTGTCTCCACACTAGAAGTGAAACACCAAATGTCCTTGGAGGGTGAAGTATTTCCATTTCAACCACTTGCAAGCAAGCAGTGGAACAGCAAACTAACTGCAGTCAGACACCACTGAGTGGCTCTACAATCATTTATTTTACAGGCAGGCATACCCGACCTGTATGCCTTCTTTCAAAGAAATACACTGATCAGTGCTACCATACCGTTCTTTATGTTGCCAGTACTATGACCCTCCAGCTTTTTTTCAGAGGCACATTCCTGAATACAACAGAGCTTATTACTCTACTGGTGTAGAAATCTAAACATTGTAAATATTTTACCATATATGGACAAAGAAGCTAGATAAGATTTGCCTCCAAACCCTACATTAAAACCTTAGAGGTTCCCTTAATTATTAACCATAAGAAATGAAATTAAATGTAGAGCAATACAAAAATAAAAATGTTACTCATAAACAACATGGCTTTACCTATAACATCGATCTGTTAGTGGGGTTATAACCAGACGTAAAGAATTGCCCAGATATTCATAGCCGTATTTGGCTTCTGTTGTAATCATTCGGACCACCACATCCTTCTCTTCCCAGTAGTATCTCAGCTGGGAAATCCACTGGAAGTCATTCAGATCTGTGATTTTGTCTTTAGCCAATTTTTCAACCACATCACGAGCTGCAGAGTAACAGAAATTATTTTTAAAATACCCAATCACTTTGACTATGTTAGTTTACTTAAAGCAATGTATAAATAAACCAGTAATTACTTATATCTAGGTAAGAGCAAATAAACATATAGAGTAGTAGGACCAATTTCATCTCAGAAAGAAGTTTCCATCTGTTTTGTACAGGGAGTCGGCTTAATTTGCTCTGAGCAATCTCCATCAGCTCATTATGCCAGAACTCTTTAAAGGCTGTTTAAAGTCAGCGGCTGAAGGAGCCTACACGGGATACTTGTTTCCTACTACCGCAGGAAAAAACAAGGCTTCAATTAAACCCTCAGTAGGGTGCAAAATCCAATCTCATGGCCAAATTCCACTCTGATACATAGGCCACAAAAAAGCTAGAAGAGAAAGAATGCTGCTTAGGATGGAATTTGGCTCCAAAAATACAGTGCAAGATCCTCAACAGTTACACAGTCGCATGGTTGAACACTGCATGACGTTTAAATATTAAAGATAAAAGATTGTTTTACTTCCTTATTTATTTATATATTGGAACAACCCGAGAAACAAGTTTAGTGGTATTAAATATTAAATTGAGAGGAACAGAATTTCAGCAAAGACTAGAAGCACTCATGAACAAAAGTTCACAAATCAGAGCACCATGTGGCAAAATAAAAAAGTGAAATTATTCTTATTTTCATGCCCTAAGATTATCTAAGCAGCATAAAAATGTTTCAGAAAGGCAGAAAGACATTTTTACGGTAGAATTTTAGACTTCTGCATTTACAATTATTGGTGAAATAATACACTTGTTTCATTTTTCCAATCCTTAAATACACACATAAATTCTCTAATTTCAGCTGCCTGAGGGGCCTCCCACCAGCAGTTAAGTCTACTGGGTGTCCATCCCACCAAGGATCCAAGGTGCCATTTCCCCTCCCTACAGCAGAGGCAGAGGAGCAGCTATATGTATGTATCTGTTTTACTTCAGTGAAGAGCTTCCAAGTGCATAGAACACAGCCATTTTGCTCATTTCAAGCAGCAGAAATGCTGGCAAAGCTAGAGTGCTGACTCCTGTTCCCCAGTAACAGCTTCCCTCCCTTATCAATCCTGCTGCTGGAATAAAAAGGGAAGGCAAGCAGGAAAGTGTTGAGACAGCCCTCAGAGGTTGCTTCAAGACCTCGGAAAAATGATTACTATTAACTAACTCTATCTACTAACTCATTTTATGGCATGGTCCTTTTGGTAGAGGATGCATTTTAGCTGCTTCTTTCTAATAGTTTCCCAAACTACAGCAGTGCTGCCCCATATGTAATAAGACATTTACCATGCACATCAATGACAGTAAGAGCTCCAAGAGTTAGCCGGGCTCCACTAGACAGCTTTCCTCTCACCAGCTCAACAATGTCTGCGATTTGTAGATTGCTCTTCTCCAACAAATTCTGTCACAGAAACAGAACACAGGCATTAAGGTGACAGTGTAGCTAGCATTTCCCAAGCTGCCATGGGCACAGTCATTGGAGACAGCCCTTGTAATAGAACATAGTAATGGAACTCCTGACATCACACAAACATTTAAAATTCTCTCTCATATACTGTCATTTTATTGTACCATGAACACTTCAGAAAGATTTATGGTCTGAAAAATAATGTAAGCAGAAGTTTTTTATCTTCCTAATAGAAATGCAAAATTTCTATCATAGGAGATGTGCAGACTCTCTGTCGAGTAAATTTGGATTATACTTCTTCTGGAAATAAATTAATAAAATCAGTATAAATCTAAGATTCCTCTAGCTTTACTATGAACACTTTAAATTATTTTCTCATAAGTTTTCACTAATGACCTAGACAACAGGACTGCGTGCATCCTCAGAAAGTCACCAGATGATCCAGAACTGGGAGGCCTGGTTCATNGAGGATGCATTTTAGCTGCTTCTTTCTAATAGTTTCCCAAACTACAGCAGTGCTGCCCCATATGTAATAAGACATTTACCATGCACATCAATGACAGTAAGAGCTCCAAGAGTTAGCCGGGCTCCACTAGACAGCTTTCCTCTCACCAGCTCAACAATGTCTGCGATTTGTAGATTGCTCTTCTCCAACAAATTCTGTCACAGAAACAGAACACAGGCATTAAGGTGACAGTGTAGCTAGCATTTCCCAAGCTGCCATGGGCACAGTCATTGGAGACAGCCCTTGTAATAGAACATAGTAATGGAACTCCTGACATCACACAAACATTTAAAATTCTCTCTCATATACTGTCATTTTATTGTACCATGAACACTTCAGAAAGATTTATGGTCTGAAAAATAATGTAAGCAGAAGTTTTTNAGATGAGAGACTCAACAGACTAGAGAAATGGGCAGGAAGGAACTTTGTGACTGAGTATGTGGAATAAGATCTTCAATTAGTATTTAAAAACACAGACAAGTTAAATATAAGATTTAGTAAACAACGAGCTAACATTAAAACGTACTATTTGGCATAAAGTTTTAATAAACTTTACTATTCATGTTAAAAAAAGCAGTCCAAACAACTGACAGAATCAATCCCCAAATTAATTCTCGCACACCCAGCTCAATGGATAAAATCCCACTGAATTCAACACAAATTATTTTCAGTACTTGACTGTGTATTTCATCAGCCTCAATCAAGTGTTACTTAAACTTCTTGTGATGACAAAAGCACTACCATCACACAAGGAAAGGCTCCTGTGCAAAATAACAAACTTACAATAACCTTTACCACAAGAGAATCCAGCAATAACCAAATAACTGTACCATACTGCAAGAAAACATTTCCTCCTGCAGGTTTCCCTGGGACTTCCCATGTAAGGACAGGAGTCAGAAATTAAAAGACACAGTGTTTAACAACAGTTAAACACTTTTTGTGTTGTACTTTTTTTTTTATTCCAGTATCATCTCATAGAAAAGTAACTATTTCCTTCAGTGGAGCTACTCAAGATACACAAAGTAAATGAGGGCAAGCCCCTGCTAAGATACAAGAAAAAAGGAAACTGAAAATTAAGCACAATGCATGAATAAGCTGTAATACTTGGTTGATTGATCATCATCTCTGTTAGACAGAGCTTTTTATTAACAAGCACTAAACTCTAATTAAGACAACAGTAGAAAAAGATCTTACGTGCAAAGTTCCTTTCCTTATAGCCTCAGACACTTCTTCTGTCCAGAAAATGGATGAAACACAAATAACCACTTGTCCAGGCCACTGAAGTACCCAAGTTTTTCGAGGAACCTTAAACATAAAGATCCATTCCAGACAAAGTCATGTAAACACATTTGATTATGGCACTGATAATAAATACTCTCTCCAAATTTGTTTTGTCTCATGCCAAAACTAGATGAGAATTTGCATGGAAAGCTTTGTTAATTTTTCTTTGAGAAAACCAGAAGTAAAACTTCAAATATACTACAGAAGGAGAGCTTGATTCCACTTAGCTTCAGTTAGGCTTCCCTGGTTAAGAAGAATGTCAACAACATGTTCACATATGGTTGCTTGTGAAACCTATTTTACACTGTAATTCAGTAATAATTACCTTGATATATCCTCCTATGCCATTCTGAAGAACGTGTCTTACACTCGCTAGCATCATTTCCTCAACTTGCAAAAGCCATTTTTCTACCATGCCCTTCAAACAGGAAAAACAGCTAAGTCAATAAACATTCCCTGATTATACTCTTTTTAAAGGGCAAATTCTTTAACATATGTTAGGTTCAAATATACCTTGTTCTGATCTAGGTGGGGGAAAAGTAGGTAGAAATTTTCCAAATTCTGACTGGCATTACTGCAGCTTAATATTGCCTTCAGGCAGGCAAATCAAGCTAAATCTGAAGAATCCAGCTGAATGAACAGGGTTTCATACAAGGATAAAAGAAACCTGCATATTATAGCTTCAGTGGCCATCTAAGCTTGGTCATATTAACACAGGGCATGTTTTGTTCCTGGACAATTAAGGCGGAAGAAGGTGGTATCTGTTCCTCACAACTTTGCCCACCTTTCATCTATATCTGGTTACCACTCAGCAATTCACCNCAGCAATTCACCTTCATACCTCCAGGTTGAGAAAAACAGAAAAAGGTGGAAATGACAAACTTCTCAACGCTCACAAACTTGAAGAACATAACCGTGGCATTACTGCAGCTTAATATTGCCTTCAGGCAGGCAAATCAAGCTAAATCTGAAGAATCCAGCTGAATGAACAGGGTTTCATACAAGGATAAAAGAAACCTGCATATTATAGCTTCAGTGGCCATCTAAGCTTGGTCATATTAACACAGGGCATGTTTTGTTCCTGGACAATTAAGGCGGAAGAAGGTGGTATCTGTTCCTCACAACTTTGCCCACCTTTCATCTATATCTGGTTANGGTACAGCATGGGAGTACATTAACAGAGATCCTGAAGCTCAAGATCAATCACGCCCTTCTTTGTCTTCCTGCCATTCTCTACCCTGCTCCTTTCCTGCTTTCTGCAGGCACTGAATAAAGCAGGTCTAACTATAATAAAACAGTACTCAGCGCCCTCTCCCTTGTAGGACACAGAAGGCAGCTTGTTCCTTCACTGGGCTAGACGCTGCTGCTTCCACCCAGCTGCCCTTTGAACTAAGGCTCTGTCTCCTCAGTGGCAGCCACCTGTCTTCTCCCTCATTCCACCGTTTCAGCCATGCTGTGCAATGTTATCTAAACACATCTGTATATAGAAATACATATTTAAACGCATGGAGTGCGTGTGTTTGTGTATGTGCCTACAGGCATAACATCTTCTAAGCAGTAGCTGTGCAAAGATGCAGAAGAGTGCCCAGAGGAATTTGCAAAAAAATTGTTACATCTTACTTCTAAAAAAGAGTAAAAAAAAAAGCAGGAATTCCTTTTTTGTTCAGAATTCCAGTCTGCACTCTTATTTCCTAAACACCTTTAATGATCTCCTCAAAATTTTAAATTCCATTGCTCATAAAAATGTACAACTTAGACAAAGCAGTAATTTAATATCGCAGTAAAAGAAAAAAAAATTACTTTTGCATTCATCGGATAGATTTTATCCATGAAAGGAACAGTTTCCTTCTCTGAACTGATCATGCCTAGAATCTCCAGATTTTCTGTGAACTCCAGTTTAGCAATTCCCTCAAAACACTTCTTTAAATGTGGCTGCACTCGGAGGGGATCCTTTGTTTCAGAGAGTATTTCAAGCAGCTCATCATTGGACAGGAAAAAGAATCTGTTAGAAAAATACAGTTAATGAACATGAACATTCCAAACATGAAAACTGTCATTAAAAATCTACTGCATGCAAGACAAATCAAATTGTTTTTATTGTTGCTCAGGACACTAACATAACAGAGGGGAAAATATTGTCTCAGATCCCCCTTTTTTTTTTTTTTTTAATTTATTTTTAACATTATAAAACTC
>VXAV01006800.1:121151-135972 GCA_013399715.1 Alectura lathami | reverse complement strand
CTGCCGGCGCGGCACCGGGCGATGCGCGGTGGATCCCGGCCTCGGTTTCACATCGCATCCCGAGCGGAGGCCGGGAGCGGGGCTGGGCGGGGGCTGCGGGACCACTGCGCTCGGTGGCTTCGTGTAGCCGGCGCCTCGGGGTCTCTGTGCCAAGCTGCGCTGGGAACACGGAATGCGACATTTTGTGTAGAAAGTGCGTAACCGAAGGAGGGCCCGTGCACAAGGCGATGTAATTTAGTATTAAATAACGTATATAGGCGTATATGTAAAGTATAAAACGTATAAAACAGTGTACCTATGCATATATAAAAAGCATAATATTAACACGGTGAATATTTATTTAGAATTAAAAGACGGAAAGCGCATCTTTTAATCATCCACAGATGTGGTCCACCTAGGAACAACATTAATTTTTCAGAGATGGGAAAAACTTCAGAGCTGTTTTGTTGCCTTAAGATTGTCACAAATGTGGTCAGTGTTTGAAAACATGTTGCAATTGTATGTGGAGTTTTGAAACGGTACAGGATGTGGTTTTAATCCTGAATGCCAGGCCACTCACAAAACCAGGTCTCATTAATATAAATATTAGAAGTTTTCAGCACTAGTAGTGGCACACAGATCTAGACAGATGGAATTATATACAGCCTATACAGACAGAATTCAGTTCTTACTAGCGATTCAGTGCCCTCATGGTTAAATACAGCATTAATGTTATAAAGGAGGGAGGTGGGGGGTTACCTTGATGCTTTGGGAGCTCCAGGAGAGTTTTCAGGGAGGAGCCCTCTGCATTAGGTTTACTTATGTAGAAGTGGTGTTTTAAACTGCGGACGACGTTAATATCTGAAATCTACGTCCTCTGTTTTGGCAAAAGATAAATACTTTATTTTCAGGAAACATCTGCATAAGCGTGTTACTAACTTTACCTTAATTTTAAGGAAGGTTGGATGGCTGAGTGAGGAGTGGTTGTTCAGAAGGTTCACGATCATCGCTGGGGATTACAACATGTCTAAAGAAATGCAAGAGCTGCAGAGGCAATGGCACTCCATCATGCAGACCGTCCACAGCAACTCACATGTAGGTCTGGATTATAATTTTACATAACATACTTATAAAGATACTCATTTTATAACTCCTGGAATATCACACCCCAATGTAAGTGCAATTTGTTAGTTTGAGAAAACTGGCACTCCCTTTTTTAAGTGAACACTGAGGAGTGCATGGGAAGGACCATCCTCCCACACCTTCAGCAATCAACTAATTCTGCATTTCCGTGTTACACTAAAATGTGAAATGGTTGTGCTACGAAAATAACTAAAACTACCATGCGTGTTTCCATGAAGGAGGGGAAATGTCTCTCCTGCAGTAAAATTCCAGTGCATAGGTATGACTGCTTTAGCAAAAATATTTTTTTTCCACCTGTAACATCATATTTCTAACAACTTTGTAATGCAGACAAGCCTGTAGTCTCCTTACACTTGATAAATGAACAGGTTGCAGTTAATAGGGAGACGTGGAAGTAAGATGATGATAATCTTTTTGGAATGTTATGGTTGTTTTTTTGTTTTTGCTTTTTTTTTTTTTTTTAACCAATACAATTTTCTAGATCAAAATCATAGCTGTTGAGATTCCTCTGAAATCTGTGTAACTAAACTGTCAATTGTTTTTGACTTTGTTTTGTTTTTGTTTTCAGTAACGTTTTATTTATTTATTTATTTTGTGCGGAAAGGAACTGTGTCCAAGAGAAATATGTCTGCCTTTGGTAGGATTCTAATTGCTGTTGCAGTTACCTGTATGTGCAGTAGGCCCTCATGTTTAGGAAATTTAGAGGCAATGGCTGCCCTCTGTTCAAGCTGCAGACTTATGCAAAGATGGTACCCGCATTTCTCACTGAAGTAGCTGTGACCTTTTGATGTTATCTATCATAGATAAAACCTGAAGTATTTTTCTTTCATCCACAGGTTGTTGCGTTTATGAACTCTCGTGTTGGCCAGTATTTAGATGACCATCCTTTCGTTGCCTTATCCTTCCTGATGTTTCTTGCAGTGTCCGCTATTCCCATTGCATTTTTCCTGGTTTTTGTTGTTACAACAGCCGTAGTGGCTTGTATTGGTGTGATCGTTATGGAAGGTAATGTATGCACACGTATTTACATATTCCTTTTTAAGGCATCTTCTCCTTTTTTTCTTCTTCGTGGAGTACCCACTTACAACATTGGAAGGTTCCTGCATGTAGTCCTCAGCTCTCCACAGTTGTGCAGCAAGAACAGTAATCTGATTAGCAGTCTATACAGGGGAATCATATTTCCCTTTCTAATCTGAACCCCCTAATCACGGCAAAACCAGTTATCTTGGCACATAGCTTTCATTTGTGGTATTTTATGGAACGCATTTTTACAGAGTTGGTTGTTTTGTTTGTTTTTCATTTGGTGTTACAGCATATGTCAGGGATTAAAACTGCTGTCTGGTGATTTCCTGCTAGTCTGAGGCTCTTGGCTATTGCATTCGTCAGCTAGCTGATTGCAATAGACCATGTTCCCAAAATGGTTTGAATTTGGGATTGTGGCGGAATGCCTGCTTTTCTAATTTAGTTGTATATAAACTTGTTTAAATAACGAACTCTATTTTGTTTTACTAGGTGTTGTAATAGCTGTAGGTGGCACAGCCCTCCTCTGTGTGCTGTGTGGCCTGGGTGCCCTTTCACTTGGAGTTTCTGGAGCGCTGAGTGTTTGTTACGTCGTTCTTTCAACTCTGGTCAACTACTGGTGTGCCTCAAGGTAATAATGTTTTGGTCCATGCTCAGACTTCAGATTGCAGCAGTACTATTGCATTGGCTACTTCATTTACTCTAACAGTGGACCAGTTTTGGTTAGTTTAATGAATATTTCTTGAACGTTAGAGCATCTTTGGCTACCCTGGTGGGTTAATGTTAAACACAAACATCTAGCCGTCATTATGTATTTTGATGGGAGTTAATACATGGCCTCTTTCCTGCTTAGGAAAGGGTCTTTAAGCATGCACCTACTAAGACAATGTAACATCAGAAAAATAAAATACATCTTCATTTCACTCAGAATCAACATTGCCTTAAACATCATTAAAACACACTTTCCAGTGTGCCTAGAGGATTCAGCAAGGTTTTCTGCATGATGTAATACCCAGCTATTTCAGCCTACCTGCATTTGTAGAGTAATGGATCAAAATTCTTTGCAGATTTGGAGGTGGTAGACGGGTAGCTAAAAGGGAGAGCATGGCTATAATGGAAATTACACATTTTGCTGGACGCTGCACAGGTGTTGATTGTGAGTCGAGTCTCCCTGTGCCTATTTCGGTCAGCTAGAAGAGGCCCGAACAGGTTGTGCTGGAGTGCCACCTACTGACCACTGCAGTATCTACCAGGGAGGGAGTAATGACACTCATAAGCACAGGGAAAAGCAAGAAGAAAAATTACAGCTGCTGTCTCCTAGACGTTCTCAATTTGCTCCTTCATAACAGCTGTACTTCTTGCACAGTTCTGAAGGACAAACAAAACTACCCGTGGAGCCAATGATACCTTCAGGAAGACAAGACCCAATGTGCTTGCATTTGTTCCAGGGCCCTGTACCACTCCTCCAGGGCATACTGCCAGGTCCATAACATTGCCCACCAAGTCCAGAAAAGAGTTCTCATTTCTGCAGTATGTGCTGGTCACAACAACCCCAAGCAATGCTACAGGCTTGGGGCAGAGTGGCTGGAAAGTTGTATGGAGGGAAAGGACCTGAGGGTGTTAGTTGACAGCTGGCTGAACAGGAGCCAGCAGTGTGCCCAGGTGGCTAAAAAGCCAATGGCATCCTGGCTTGTATCAGAAATAGTGCAGCCAGCAGGAGCAGGGAGCTGACCGTCCCCCTGTGCTCGGCACTGGTGAGGCCGCACCTCGAGTGCTGTGTTCAGTTCTGGGCCCCTCACTGCAAGAAAGACATCGAGGCCCTGGAGCGTGTCCAGAGAAGGGCAGCGGAGCTGGTGAAGGGCCTGGAGCACAAGGCTGGTGGGGAGCGGCTGAGGGAGCTGGGGCTGCTCAGGCTGGAGAAGGGCAGGCTCAGGGCAGAGCTTACTGCTCTCTGCAGCTCCCTGAGAGGAGGCCGCAGGGAGGTGGGGGTCGGCCTCTTCTCGCAGGTAACAGCGGTAGGACGAGAGGTGACGGCCTCAAGCTGGACCAGAGGAGGCTCAGGTTGGATAAAACCAGTCATACTGATAGATCGCTCTTACGTTCTGTGCCTTTTAAAAGCACTCTGGTAGTCCAGGAGTTTTAGGTTTATGTCTCATGTTGCTCAGCTTTTTTGGCAGGAAGTTAAAGGGCAACGACCTTATGGAAAATTGTAAAGCCATTTGAAGACCATAAAGCCATTCTTTTGTCCTGTATACAGGAGCCAGATAAGGAAGCAAGAAGTTAATGGAAGTTCGCCACAGGAGAGTCCTGTCGTCGACCTTTCTGCCAATAAATGAAAGAACGAGTATGTGGGATTCTGCCCATTTCTTTCATATGCACTTCAGTGTTCTCTTCTGTCCTTTGCAGTGTAATGGTTTACTTGTTGAGCATTCAGTCTCTGTGTACTCCTTATGGGAACTGAAAAAATCAATGTGCATCTTAACAATGTCACTGTAAAACTAATCGTAAGAATACCTATAAAGCAGTTCATTGCAATATTAAGTGCATGATGAAATGTTCTGCAGAATTTGGTAGAGGGGTGTAAGAATAACAACTACTATTAAGTTGGTGACAGTTAAGTGAAAGAAAAGGGTAGGTGGGTGTTTGACTTCCCGTTTGTTACTGGAGTTCTGGATGTACTATCTTTTGAAATTTGTCTGCAGCAGCTGGTCATTTTGATACGTAAGTGTTAAAGCTCAGAACATCAGAAATGTTTTTGAATGTCGAATAATTTTTAAGCCTTAACAGCCTTTGTTAAAATACTGTGAGGAAACCGTTCTAATGCTTTGTATTGCAAGAGGAAAATTGGGTTTCATCATGCCTTAACTTGTGGTATAAACCTTTATACACCTTTAAAAGTTGTGTTTTTTGAAGGGGTATTTTCCTTGTTCTCATTACCTCATCGCATCAATTGTATGCAATTTGGTCTTGCATTTTGTCCTATTCTTTTAGGTATTTAAATTGTCTGTTTTGCTTCTCAGTTGTAACCTTGTACTTTATTTAAACTTTTTCCATTTTTGCAAATGCTATAATATTTTTTAAGCACTAAGTATCTAATTACTTTAGTTGAATAAAGTGTTGTTTGTTTAACTAGGTTGTCTTGTTATTGTTATTCTATGTATTTTACACTAAAAAGAGGGGTTTTTTGTTTGTTTGTTTGTTTTACTAAATAGCCTCCTTAAAGAGTTCTCCTTCCAAGCAAAATCTACTAGGTAGATAAAATATTTTTCTTAGATACTTCAAAGCTTTATCTCAACCAGATTTTTTTTTGAAACTTCCAGTTGATAGCAATATACGCGTGGTAGGAGGGAAAAAACAGAAGCATAATTTCTCTAAGTTTCCCTATAAGAAAAGTTAGTGCTGTGATACTGTTTACATAACATACAGCCTGGAGAAATTCATCTAAAAGGTGGAACAGAGATTCCATGTGAATATGTGTGCACAGTTTTTTACATTGCTGTTATTTCCACTTGAGAATAAAATCTGCCGTGGCTGTCAGTTACAATAGAGCTTTGCCAGTTCACAGCAGGTTGAGGGTCGGTGGGCAACATGACGGAAAGCTGTGCTTGAGGATTGTGTGGGACTGACCAGTGGTAAGAAAGCACATCACAGCTGTAGGTCATACAACCCCAAATTTCCCCAGTGTATATACTGGGGTGCAAACACCTGAAAGATACCAGCGTTTGCAAACGAAGGGACTCCAACCAGAAGGATAGTGTGCTCAGGGAACTGAGGCAAGTTCTGCACTGGCAGCCCCATGGCATGCTTTTTCCCTTCTGCACATGGACTGGTGCCTGCTTTTAAGAGCCATGAAGTACTGAAATAAGAACTACTAGGTGCAAGAAATCCTCATGGCTAGCAAAAGATGAACCTTGAAATAGCATTTTAATCAGTATATCATCCTTCCTGCCTTTCACTAGACTACTGGCCTCTATCATCAGAATATAATGGGAGTCTAATCTTACTTTCCAAATGTCTAGTCAGTAATGCCTTCAGTCTGGGATTTCACTGGCTGCTATGAGCAGAATAATTGCTACAAGGGAAATAAAACAGATCAGTGTGACTTGATTATAACACAGTCACCACCTCATTTATTTCATGTTTCCGGTGTACTGCCTTTATTACGTAACAAATTGTTGTAATTCCAAGTACACCTTGAAAATAAATCCCTTATCTCCTATTCTCTTCCACAGATCTGCCTGAAGTGAAACATACAACTCTATTATTATGTTTGAGAGCTCAAAATTAATTGAAATGGAGAAAACACGAGGGAAATAAAGATGCTGTTCAGCAGCTATACTGCACTTTACAAAGCGTAGCCAGAAGATAGCTGATTTCCACATATTATGTACTGTGTACATTTCTACTTCTAAGATGGTCTTGGATGAAGATTGTCATGTTATGAAAGGATGGTTTAGCCTACAACAAAGCCAAGCCTCTCGCAGTACAGAGTAAGGGTAGGATGTCAACGAACCTGTTTAGATCTGACTAGCCCATCCAGTTGCTCAAGAAAGACAGCCCCCTTCAGCCCGAACAGCCTGTCTCCCTGACAGCCCACTGAATCAGAGAGTGATTCAACTAAACTGTTCAGAGCCTCTCACAGGACAGCATTACTAAGTCAAATCCCTTACTTTTGGTTATTCAAATTTCTAGGAAGATATCTTTGAGCTAATTTTATTACACAGAATATAGATCGTAACAGGAGGATCGGGGAAACTTCAGGCCTGTCAGCCTGATCTCGGTAGCAGGGAAGGTTATGGAGCAAATCATCTTGAGTGTGAGCACACGGCATGCGAGGGACATGCGAGGGGATCAGGCCCAGCCAGCATGGGTTCACGAAAGGCAGGTCCTGCCTGACCAACCTCATCTCCTTCTTCGACCAGGTGACCCGCCTGGTGGATGAGGGAAAGGCTGTGGATGCAGCCTACCTGCTCTCTACAACTCCCTGAGAGGAGGCCGCAGGGAGGTGGGGGTCGGCCTCTTCTCGCAGGTAACAGCGGTAGGACGAGAGGTGACGGCCTCAAGCTGGACCAGAGGAGGCTCAGGTTGGATAAAACCAGTCATACTGATAGATCGCTCTTACGTTCTGTGCCTTTTAAAAGCACTCTGGTAGTCCAGGAGTTTTAGGTTTATGTCTCATGTTGCTCAGCTTTTTTGGCAGGAAGTTAAAGGGCAACGACCTTATGGAAAATTGTAAAGCCATTTGAAGACCATAAAGCCATTCTTTTGTCCTGTATACAGGAGCCAGATAAGGAAGCAAGAAGTTAATGGAAGTTCGCCACAGGAGAGTCCTGTCGGAAATATTGTGAAGCTGGAGTGACTCGTTTTAGATTATTTGGAGTAATTATTGTGGAGGTGTCTTACTGCGATACCCACTTCTTAAGAGAAGATGCAGCATTGAGGAAACCTCCTAGCTAGAATGCAATGAATATACAAGGAGTGTGTTCCATGGTGGTTCCCTAAGGAGCACAAACCTGTAACCTTAGGTGTTAGTATTGCCAGGAGAGCTTGGTGTGCCAGCTCTAAGAGAAATAGCACAGAGGGTGGAGTGGAGCAGGAACACTTCAGCCAGGCTTCATGATAACATCACAGAGATGGGAACTTGGTGGTTCTGTGGAGCTGATAAACTGCAGACTTGTCACCCTGAGTCAGCAGATTTTCAACTTTCTGTCACACCAACCGCAACAAAGGTATATCCGACTACAGCCACTCAAGAAAGTAAGAAAGTAGTATAAAAATGGCTGAAGAGAGGAGGAATCTGGGGGAAGATACCATTGCAGACAAGTTGGGAGAACACTGCTGACTGAGGACCGAGCCTCTCTTCCTCCCCGTAGGGACACGGGTGAGATTCGCACATACCAAGTGCTTCCCTGGAAAACTTAGAAAACTCTAGAGAGTTATTCCATATTTAATGCTTTCGCAGTCGGCCGTATTATTCACATACATGGCACTCGCACGTGCTCTGCAGACAGTGCATGTATCAGCGGCAAACCAAAAGAATCTGCAATCTGTTTCTTCAATAATCAGCACCATTCATTAATCTAGCCATGAGAGTTCTCTTTAGGCAGGAGCAAGCTCCTTAAGGGGGGCCACGTTAGCTCATTGGAACACCGCCAGACTTACAGTGCTGAACTGGGCATCGCTCAGAATCCCAGCCCAGCCACCCGCAGCCCCTCTGTACCTGAGGACAAGCTGGAACACATGGGGGGTTATTTTCTGCCAAACATCTTTGCCCTTTTTACACAACAGCACTTTAGTTTGACGTGGCTCTTTGCAGAATAACATTATATTGATTTAGCTCCCTAAAAGCAAAATGTGCTCTCTACGCTGGCTACCCATCAATTAATGTAGTGGATTTTATTTACTTCCAGGCCTCTCCAAAGCACAAGTTCATTGTTTAGTCTATCAGTGGATCCTGATTACTGCCTTCAGCACTAAAATGAAATTCTGCCCTCCCTGCAATTGCATTTCCAGTGCTATGCTGACAGCCTGGTGACAGGCACTTTTACTCATTACGTCCTGTTGTCAGTTTTGCCTGATAGTGGTGCAGGGAGCACAGGGGCTGCTTTTTTACTCACACTAACAGCTTCTGCTGATTCTTAGAGCAGTAGCTTTCCGAGCAGCCACAGAGCTCCAAGGAATCAGCAAATTTTATTCTTTCAATGTGAAATACTAACATCTTCAAGCTGCTAATGGGGGCCAATTTTTACTGTAGAAAGGATTTTAAAACAAATTATACAGAAAGCTTGAACACCTGCATGTCCAGCTGCTCCAGGGCTATTCAAAACTTTTCTATGTCTGGTAAGTACAATAAAAGGTAAGTGGAAATAACAGCTATAGGCAAGGGGAAAGAAAACAATTGTTTGCCTGAGATGGTTTTGAAGACAGCCTGACTATGGATACTAATATCCATACAGTTGAACATGTGTTAGATATGAATATATGAATTGAAATGTATGCTGTGTATGTACACATTTGAGAAGGTGCACATGCACAGATATGGAATGATATAGAAACTGGTGTTCTTTTATTGTTTATATGCTTGTGTTCATTCATATGAAGGGAGGAGGAGGTGTATGCAAATTTTTAGACACATCTGATTTTCTCTGTACATTTGTGAAAGCTGCCAAGAAAGCACCTGCGTGTGTGGTTAAACAACCATGCACACGCAAAGCACATCCTCACCTTACACGTGCCTAAGAAATCCCCTGCTGTCTGCACTCAGGGCACTGATAGGAAAATCCAGAATACCTACAAGGCATGTCCTCATCAGCAGCCCTGGCACCTCTGAATTTTTCTTGCCTGCCTTCATCTCTGCAGGTGACATCAGCAAGATGAGCTATGGCAGCTCCACCATGCCCACTCTGCTTGCCAGTATCTGCCCATTACACATCATCGGTAACAGCCTGGCTTTCTGCGTAGTCTTGAAGAAATCCAGCCCTAGCAGTAGAGTCCTAGTGACTTCACGCCCACCTCTTCTCCCCCTTCTATCAGGCCCTCAGTGCTTGCTGCAATTCTTCTCCCTGGACAAAAGGCAGAGGACCAGTATGTGAAGGCACTGCTCATGCCTGGCCTCTGCTTGCCCATGGGCTGTGAGCAGCACCCCCTTGTTGTATCTGACTCCTGCTTCTCATCTCATCCCATTGCCTAGGAACAGTTGTGGAGTCAATCATCTCCTGACAGCCTAGTACATCTGTACCTGGATCGTGGCCCCATTGGTATGGAATTGTGAGGCCAGCAAGTTGTGGGGTTCATGCAATTGGTGGAAAGTACCAGAATATTTCACCATCTAAGGAGGCTGGTGTGGAAAAGTACCTGTGAAAGTCAGTTTTTTCAGAATCACTATTTGAAACCCTTTGAGCTCTCCTGGATTGCAGTGGGCTGTGACCAGCACCTCCCCAGGGTCGGGATGCCTCTCAGGTACTACCAAATCCTCAAGGCCATCTACCAACAGAGGCCAGGACAAAGATATCCCACTCAAGTCAGCCTCAATCAGCACCTACTAACTGAAGATTACATTGGAATGCCAATGTATTGTATTTGCTCTAGACTTGAGTAGAGAGAAAAATTAAGTATAGGCTAAGCTTATTCTTCTTCCACCCAGCTCCCTACTTGTATTTTAAACAATACACATTTGCTTCACAAGCATGGGTGCTGAGATAATTTACTGGGTCCACATATTTCTGTTTATCTATACGTATGTATACGTATGTGAGCATACGTTTTACATCTGTACAATGATTTAGGATATGTTGTTAGTGTGCATTGTTATCCTCAAACCTGTAATTAAGTTATTGTTTAATCATATATCATCATATAATCACATTATTAATTTCTAAATTAGTGTATAATTAAGTGCTATTAAAATTTAATCTTTGATCTACCTCATACAATCAAATCTTAAATTCCTGCTAACTGTAAAAAAAAAAGAAATATACTTGTCATTTCCTGTGACAACACAGCCTCTCCAGAGCCTCTCCCTCCCTTTTGCTCTCATCGCTGTGGCTTAGAAGAGGATCTTGATCAAGATGACCAGGTCCTCAGAAACACTGATGAGCCAAAGATGTGCAAGGGCTTGAAACAACAACAGACCCATCTGGCACTCACTATTTGTGGGGCCTTCACTTGCTGGGCATCCTTCCACATCCTACAACTGGCTCAGCTCACCATGATTCACCCCACCCTGCCTTTCTACTACACCTACACTGTGGCCAACAGCTAAGGACCACATACCACAGCTTCTCACAGCTTCTAGGGGATGGATCTTTACCTTACCTGAAGGTAAAGGCAGCTTTTAGGACAAAAACTTTGTAGGACAAAAACTTTGTTTGCCAGTGGGTCCCTTGTTTGTTACATATTTCCTGATAAACACAAATTGTGCTCTCCTCAGGACATCAAAGACTTCATAGCCTTCTATTGGACAACCCCACATACTAAAAGCGTTTTTGTGTGAAACCTTAACAAAACAGTGACCTGTAGCCACAACTGAGACATAGTGACAGCTACCCTTTATCTTGTTATTCCCTGGTACAGATCTGACTGAGAAAAAGTGAGTCTAGTTAATTTAAGTATGTTTGAGAACATTAACTGGACTTTGTAATTGCTGATTCTGGCACTGCTGTTGGCATTAACAAATCACAGAACAGTTTGTGTCTCCCTGTTGAAGATGTCATGGAAATGGTATGTTAAGGGATAAAAACCATGGTTGTCCTATTGTTTAAGTTCTTTGTGAAATGCATTATGTGCCTCAGCCTTTATTCCAGGAAGAAATAAATCCATAATAGTTCAAATTCCTTCCCAAGCTTAACTGTAGCACCAAAAAAAACCCAAGAAGAATGGTTTATTACTACAATGATATATGATGCAGTGATACGTCCTCACCTAGAAGAAAGCTTTTAGTAAATATATATCTTAGAATCATAGAATTGCTTGATTTGGAAGGCACCTTAAAAGGCCATGCAGTCCAACTCCCTGCAGTGCACAGGGACATCCACAGCTGTGTCAGGCTGCTCAGAGCCCTGTCCAGCCTGACCTTGAAGGGCTCCAGGGACAGGGCTTCCACCACCTCTCTGGGCAACTTGTGCCAGTGCTTCACCACTCTTATTGTAAATAACTTTTTCCTTATATTGAGTCTAAATCTCCCCTCTCCCAGTTTGAAACCATTTCCCCCTGTCCTATCACAACAGACCCTGCTCAAGAGTCTGCCCCCTTCTTTCTTGCAGCCCCCTTTAGATACTGAAAGGCTGCTCTCAGGTCTCCCCAGAGCCTTCTCTTCTCCAGGCTGAACAGCCCCAACTCTCTCAGCCTGTCCCCACAGGGAGGTGTTCCACCCCTCGGATCATTTCTCTGCCCTCCATGTCCCTCCTGTGCTGAGCACTCCCCATCTGGACACAGGGCTCCAGGTGGGGTCTCACCAGCACAGAGCAGAGGGGCAGGGTCACCTCCCTTGCCCTGCTGGCCATGCTGCTCTGAGTGCAGCCTAGGATACAGTTGGCTTTCTGGGCTGCGAGGGCACACTGCTGGCTCATGTCCAGCTTGCTTGAGGGACATTCATCAGGTTTTCCACTGGGGCAGTTATAGGCTGGTACTTGCAGGAAGCAGTTGTGGCAGCTACCCTCTGCTTGTGCTTTGTTACATACAGTTCTATTTTTAATGCACCATTTCCTTGACTGTGTAAAGCAATGGGTACAGAATAGAAAATAGAGCTACTGTGTTTGCTTTTACACACAAGCATACCTTTAAGGTGAATCATTGATACAGGCATATTGAGACTATGACCACATGGTTTACTGCAGAAGGGCAATTGCTAAGAGTTTGCGTTCTCCACATGACTTCAGAAGCAGGAGCTTCCTCTGCATGTTGGTATTCTGGTATAAAGGGTGAAAGAAATATTGTGCAGATAACCAGTATGAGTTTGCGGTTAGTGCTTTAAGAAAACAGGTGTAGGAAGTACTGCAGAACTGACATGTTTTTATAGAGCTGTCCAGATGACCAGCTTCCGGGAGGGTAGGTATCAACATCTGTAGTGGGTAACAGAACATGAAGCCCACAAATGCAATCTAGTGAAGCTAGTGTGGTGTAAGTAGCCTTCAAATGAAGCACTGAATGCAAAGGCAGCATTTACATGTTCCTTTGCCTGTAGGCTAAACACCCTTTTAACCTGGTTGGCTGCCTGCAGTCCAGCTGTGGACTAAAACTTGCCTTCAAGTTTTATTCACTTCTATTTGAAAAATATTCTTTTAGAGAGGAAGAGCAGCCCCCATCATTCTAGCCTTTGACAGCAAGATATTATGAACAGCACTAACACCCAAAGGGGACTTAAGCCTTTACAGTCTTAGCACAGAGATGCTCTGTGCAGTTCTTCCCCAACCTGTACAGAATAGGAGGAGCTGCATTAAAGAAAATGCATTAGAAAGTTAACATAGTTCATTGCCATGAACTTCAAGAATGCCTTTCAACCAGGGGAAAAAGGAAAAAAAAGCATGAATAGTTTCTCTTCAAAAACATTGCAGTTCTGTTTAGACTTCAGTGTCTATGTTAAAGAAAAAACAAAAATCCTCTTACTTGCATCTGTCTCCCCTCAGCCCATCTCTTATCAAAGGAGAACTCCTTTTCACAACCCCAGACTTGTTCATTCCACTGGATCATTCCTAGAGACATACTGACATACTGTATTCTCACCCAGCCATAGCCAAAGCCAGCTGGTCCTGGAACCTGTTTCCTCTGCAGGTAGGCTATGGTGTGCAGTGCAGTTTTTCATTTTGTTCCCCACACACATAAGGCCCTATAGCCAGGCTCCCTTTTACTAAGGCCTTCTACACCTCACCCTTAAGGTGTCACATGGCTTTTAATTAACAAGTACAGAATGTCAGCCATAGACCACAGCTGAGCAGCCAGGGGCTCACCATATCACTGCCAAGCAACACTTAACCTCAATGAGGTTGCGATCTTCGAAGCCTAGAACTCAAGTGTAAAGATCAGCCACAGTGAGCTTAAAAGCTAGCACTACACAGCCCTGAGCTCTTCAAGAGAGCAGAGCTCAAGTGCTGACATCAAGTAAGTCCTTATCTGAAGGCACAAAACAAGGTGCTGCTTTTACATACTCATTTTCTAGCAGTTATGGTAGCTGGAATGGCTTAGACACTCATTCCAAGAAGTACATTATTCTTAAGGCAGCTTATTTCAACACATTACATCCTCCTGTTGTAGCCATGAGGATACAACAGAAAAATCTAGTGTTCCTAGGGTCACTTGGATCTCATGGAAGGCTAAGGGTCTTATAGCCTTCAGTTCTGTGTTCAGCTTTATTACTCTGACCAAAGACACTGAGTTATGGCACTGATCAGCAAGAGACACCTGTCCTTGCAGGAAACTAGATCAGCTCCAAAGCTACACGCCTTCTGAAAGAGTTGTCACATTTCTAATTCAAGTTTATTTGTACAAATTGCATTAATATACCACATTTACCATTGATGCTCTTCTCTTCAGGCATTTAAGGAGAGCCAAAAATAGGAGCATTGTGGCCACCAGAGAGAGAATACTAACAGCAGTCATTGTAACCACAGCCCATGTCTCCTTGCTCAGTAGAGTACTCCCTACAAAGGAAGTAGAAAACTATAGTGAAGGGCTGCCTCCTCAAACTAAGGAGCAACCATTAGCACACTTGCTTATTACCTTGGGTTGCAGACCATCCTTCTGGCACAAGGAGAACAGGACCCCGCAAGCTCACCACAACAGAGTTCACACCTGGCATTCCACTCTCTACAACAGCCACAGAGCAGAGGTAAGCCCCATAACACAGTGGGTTAGTACTGGATCAGTACAACTTAATGCCTGCTGAGGTTTTACCTCGTTTGCTTCTAGATGGTCTAGGGCATCTTGTAACACAAAGAGAGGAGTCTGGCTGAAAACGGTTACAGATCAGGACGCTGCAATGGAAGTACACCTAGAAGCAGAGAGATGTCCATTCACATAGAGAAAATAAGTGCTCCTACTTACTGTAGTTAAGTTGAGCAGAAAGTTTCACTCACTAGGCCAGGGAGAGCTTTGTCACCAGAGGCAAAGGCAAAAGCCTTCACTTCCAGCCTTTGGCGATAGTTTGGATAGCTGACACCACGCCCCACAGGATGAAACACAGTCC
>VXAV01006800.1:91312-120714 GCA_013399715.1 Alectura lathami | reverse complement strand
TGGCTGCCTGTATGAGTCCTCTGCAAGAGCCAAAAATCTTGGGAGGTAAGTCAGTGTGCAACAAGAGAGTCCTGAAGGAACTCTGGAGCTCCTCAAAACCAGCTAGTCTACCAGCTGTAATTCCCCCGGAGTCAGAGATACTAAGCTACAGATTTTAAGTCCTTCACCTCAAGTATCATGAGGGGAGGAAAAGCAGGTTTTTGGGTCATTGGAAGTCTATGCATCTGAACAGTTCACTTACACCCCCCCACCCCCATCACAGCCTTCAGTTGCTCCCCTGAACCCAGAGTCAGCTTTACCTGGGTAGCTTAGAAGAACTAAAGAGAGGGGACCTTGGTTCATTGAGGCAGCCAGGGGAGGAGGGTTGTCCACCCTGACAGACACAGAGGCATCACCATTGCTGAAGGAACACAGGACAGTTAGCCTGGAACAAGGAAGCAGCAGGTAATCACCACATTTATACACAGGATCCCCAGAAATAAGTCGTACCAGAAGAGCTTTCCTGACACACCTGAGTTCACTGTCCCTTGAGATCCTGCGCAGTGGAAGGTCAGACCATACCGCCCTCACCTCATTCTCATAAATGATCTTCTCTCCATCAAACTGAGAGGCAACAGCAGCATTAGTGAAGGCACTCCCACTGTGTGAGGCTCTCCCCATCCACCCTGGGAACACTCACCCGATACCTGGTCCCACACCCACTCAGTGGGACATGAAACCAAACCCTGTCATTCAAAGATGACTTAAAGGCTGGCTTGCATGCAGGATCTCTAAGCCTAAGTGTATCCAAGTCCAGTGGTGGTATAGTACTGTCAGCAAGGACTTCAAAATCCATGTACCCATCCTGGGTGCATACAGCAGCTGGAACAGATTTACAGGAGTTATTGTGACCAGATACGAACAGCTCAGTCTGCCAAAGTAACACTGTTTTGGCTAGGGATGTACCTTCCTAGGAAGGACTAGGCCAAGAACAAGCCTTGCTTAGGTATTAGCAGCTGAGTAGTACCTTGGCCAGAGACCATCACAAGTCACTCACCTATTGGTGCATGCTGGTCACAGGGGCACTTCGGATGCATCACCATTGCCACAATTTCCCCATGGAAGCGAAAAGCCAGTTTCAAAGAGGACATGTAGGACTGAACTCCTAGGCAGCTCTCCCCATGTAGCTGAAAGATAAAGTTACCCCTGTTGAGTGAAACTACAGGGGTTCATTTCAACACATACATGTTAGTGCAGTTTAGTTTGTCCTCTGGCCATTCTGCTCTTCAGACAGCTAATCTACAGGTTTGCATTGCTCCAGGCATACCAGAGACCAGCCCACCTGAGGGATTCAGTCTCCATTTGTTTTCACTAAGTCATCAAAAGTAACTCAGGTTTCATTAACTATCTGCTATAGATATACAGAAATAGAGAGAGTGAATTCGCATCTATCTTGGCCACAAGTGCCCTTAGCTGGCCACAGGGCACATGGCTGACCTCACAGGTGCTTTGTTACAGAGCACAGTAACTCTTGGTTTTCACTTGTTAAAGTCAGGAGTTGCAATCACACCAACTCCCACAGCTTCAGAACCTGAACTCACCATGGACTTCAGGACTCCTTTGCTAACATGCAGCTCAACCCCTCTCTTTGTATCCAGAGTAATCCCATTTTCCTGAAGCTGGTCCATTGGGATGGTCTTATCCTCTACACCCACAGCCATAAGGATCCCTGGGAAGGCTGGGATGACAACAGTCATGTGTGTTGCATTACAGACAGCCGGACCTGCAACAACATCCTCAGTAAGATGCAACACCAGTTCCCTCAGGGCAGAAGCAGGCCAGCTTCCTCTGTGTTACCTGGTGCACAAAGCATTCTTGACTCCACAGTCAGCCTACGTTCAGGAGGGCCATATGTGAGCTTGAGTGCCACAGTGTAGAGCACCTTGTCACCATGCTGCAAGAAAAAAAAAAGTACAGAACAGGGCACTCAGCTCATGAGCCATCATGGGACCAACTCTGCAGAGCCATATACTGTATATGCCTGATCCAAGGCTGTTCTTCATATTTGAAGCCATATTTGAAGCATGGGTTTCTTCCTACATCAACACTATTTCAGAAGGTATTCACTCATGACACTGCTCAGATGCCCACAGGACAGGCTATGCCAGAACCCCATTTATATAGAGGCCTACCAGCTGTGCTGACTGAGGTGAACTCTGAATTCCTCATCTTACAGGGCTAGACAATTCAACACCAGCTATGCAAAGGCAAACAGCTTTGCTCACACAAGCAGATGACATCAGCTACCACAGCCAGGAGGAAGGCATCCAGCCTCTGAAGAAGCCCCACCTCAGTGCAGACTCTGTGCACCTACCTTGTAGGAGACAACTCCAGTGGCAGTAAAGGCCACCTGAAAAACCAGGTCATGTCCATCAGCTAGAAGGCTGTAGCCTTGCTGCATGGCTTGCTCAAGGCTCAGCTGGTGTACCCTAATTCCATCATCAATTGACAGAGTCCAGGTCATTGGAGTTGCTGGAACCTGCAAAGCAGGAAATCCTTCCTGAGGCCAGGAAAGCACAACCACACAGCAGCATTACAGCTCCTCCCTACAAAGCTGCCACCTCGCAGGTTTACATTCAAGCTACCTGGACTGAGTGTGCTGAATTAGACTTCCCAACAAGATGCAAGTACCCAAGAAGAGGTAACTACTCCAGCCTGAAGACAGGCTGGGTTTAATTCCAGAACTGAGGCACGCTTACACTGCTTTTGTGAAGATGAAGGCACCTACCATATGCTCATCATCGAAGCCTGGAATAAGTCTTGGGAAAGTAACCTGAGGAGGAAAAAACACAAGTTAGACAACACGAGCAGACAGTGGTTACAACTTCACTATGTAAGAAGTCCCTGCTGCAAGCTTCTGTAGCAGAATCCCCAGAAGCAGGGCTGGAGCCAGACCATGTGCATTGTTAATCACAATATTAATGACCATTTGCAGACCAGCTCTTCAAAGAAAGAAGAGTCATGCCAAGGCAGACATGCAGCCAGACCTCCCTGCAGCTGGCTGGAGCTTCCCCCAGCTTTCTGCAGAGCCCTATTGACTAACTGGATAGGGCAGCCATCCTGCCTCACAGAGCTCTCAGCAGGATCTACAGCGCTCCCATTCCTCTACTTACTGCCATGAAGTCTTTTGTGCAGTCAGTTGCACCAGCAAAGAAAGGAGCGCTGATTTCATCTGCATGGACAGCACCACAGTGAGTGCTGTAGGTTATGTTCTTCTCCTCTCCCATTGTGTCATTCACCACCAGCTTCAGTCTCAGCTGATGCTGACCATTCTATAGGCAGAGACTTGAATCAGAAAGAAGCAGCAGCACTCACAGCACAAAAATCAAGTAAAAGCCCTTCACAGTTAGCATCCTTGTACTACAACTGCTTGAAGTAACTCAAAAGCTGGAGCTAACAACCAACATTTTAAAAGCCCTGTGGAAGAGAAGGGGTTCTCTAGAGAGCATGAGGTCACAAGACTAAGAATAGAAAGCACTAAGATACAGAAATCAGGCAAGCCTCAAGGACTGCCTGGCCAGTGGGCTGCAGTACCAGCTATTCAAGACAGTAAGTGCCAGGAGTCTGAGGCCATTTCAAATGCCTAGAAGCAACCAATAAAAACTTCTGTAAAGCCTCTGCTCTTGAAGATGCTTGGGTAAGCCTCCCAGCTACTGCTCTACTGCAATAGCTCTGAAAAACTTGCATTATTAGTTTCTAACATGTATAAAGTGCCATCAAACTCTTTGACCTCTTCCACCTACCAATGAGGTATCATTAAGTAGCTCTGTGCTCTCCTGTAATGGAGTTGAGCATTTCTGACAGTATCCAAAAGTGTTTAATACACATCTGGAAGAGTAAGTGTTCAGATAACTGTATTTAAGCAGTTTGTGTCTGAAGTGGTCCTCTACAGTAGGATTTCCACACTTGAATTAGAGCTATAAACCCTGTTAAACCCAATCCTGACCAGCAAAAACAAAGCATGCCATGACAACACATTCCCAGAACAGAAATGCCCTTTACCTCCAGGCCAGTGCAGTTCACAAACAGCACACTGAGGAGCAACTTCTCATAATCCACAGTGTGGTCACAGGAGATCATTTCCTCACCATTCATATCTAGGGAGAAGATAAGTGATCAACCCTGCAGGCAGGCAGCTGCTTTCAAGCTACAGAAGAAAGGACCAAGCCAGGCCAGCAGCAACACCTACCCACTGCATACACTTGCCAAGTGGAGTTGCCAAGCTCTCTGGAAAACTCAACTTCCATCCTGTCCCTATGACAGGTCACAGTCTCTGCAAAAGGAAGCTGCAGTCAGCTCTGCTACCACCCTGCTGCAGGTACACTTCTCGATGAGCCCCCCAGGCTCAGACCCCCCTTCCACACCAATGGCAGGGGAAGTAGCTTCAGACAAACAGAGCCCCCATCCAAACCACCAGCAGCCCAGGGAGGCCTCATTACCCAAGAGATCCTGATCCCCCAGGGCACCAGGGGCTAAGGGCAGCAAAAAGCCAAACAGAAGGAGCAGCAACCTGCAAGCACAACAGAACATAATCAGAGAGCAGCAAGGAAAGGGCACAGCCCCCCACCCAAAACCCTACTCACCCCATCCTCAAGATGCTAAAGCACTGCTGCCCTACAAGCAACCACATCTCCTCACAGCCACCACAAGCTTGCTCTAGGCTGCCCAGGCCCAGGATTATATAGAGCCCACACAGGTGCAGCCTTTCTGCTGCTGGGGGACAGAGGGTGTGCACCTGCCTCTTGTTGCAGTGCCGTCTGCTCCTGGTGGAGAGGAGGGCTCCTAAGAGTTGTTAGGGTGATGCTAAGTCTTTGGCATTAGTTGTATACTATTTTCTTTCTCCAGGTTTACTCTCTTTATTCCCTTGCCAGATGTTGCATAGAAAAATGTACATCTTTTGACAGCTGTTTTTCAATAAGGAGATTTCTGTGCTCCTTTGGATTTCTGATAATTTAAAACAATTCAACTGGTAGATTTGTATGCAATTGAAAATACTTTGTTCCCCTCTATGGGCAAATTTGCCATGCTGATAATAGAGCTAATTAGGAGGAGAACATAAATGGCACATAAAGGAAGAAAAGTAATCCCACATCAGGATTTGAGACCAAACAGTCTCTGGAGGCTTTGCCTGGACTGCCATTGCTCAGAGCTGTGTGGAAGAGACCCAGGAAGAATCTCAGATCTATGTTATATTGCAGCTGCCCCAATGTTTTTGAATTTGTCTTTAGGGAATAAAAAAAATTGTATTAATTTATCATGTATTCATGTCAAATACATTCACTTATCCTGGGTTTGCCAAGTCCCAAATGCCTTATAACAAGTTCTGGTTTCTGTTAGCTGAAAGGCAGTGCTGGACCAAGCAGCACTGAACAGAGCAATGCTATTGCCACAGTCATCTGGACCTGCCATGCAGTGCGAGGTAGCAGCTAACACTGATTTTTCAGTTTGTAAGCTTGCAGGATGTGATTTGCCATCAGGTATTGGGATAACAGGCTGCTGCTTCACTTAATGTGTCTGAATTCCATGGAAAGTATGGCCATTCCTCCTTGGGAACGGCTCAGCTCCACCTGCCCACGTTGCTGAGCCTGTAACAGCATCTATGGCCTGCGTGATAAGGGTTAAATGGCTCAGTCATGTCCCAGAACACAGAAACTATTTCCATGGCTCTTTTATTTTTCTGTTGCAAAAACCTGCAAGGTCTCCTCTTCAGTTTCTCTGCTTTTTTCTTTTACTTCTTTGATTTTCTCATGTCTGGGAAAAATAAAAAAAATAAAAATCATTGCCCAAGACCAGTGCTGAGCACCCCAGAACACTGGGGCATTGTGTTCTGGCACTGGAGAACACACACCACCTCAGCATGGATGTGCTTTGCCTGTCCTTGGGTCAGAGGCCAGCAGCAAGACACAAGATGTACGAGCAACGGCCCTCGGTGCGCTGGGCCCAGGGCAGAGGAGGCTGAGGGGAGGCCTCATGGCGGCCTGCAGCTCCCTCCCGGGGGAGCGGAGGGGCAGGCGCTGAGCTCTGCTCTCTGGGGACAGCGGCAGGGCCCGAGGGCACGGCACGGAGCTGTCTCAGGGGAAGGTGTTGGGAAAAGGCTCTGCCCCAGGGCAGGGGGTGGTGGGCACGGAACAGGCTCCCCAGGGCAGTGGGCACGCCCCGAGCTGCTGGAGCTCGAGGAGCGTTTGGACACCGCTCTCAGACACAGGGTGTGGGGTTGGGGGGTGCCGCGTGGGGCCAGGGGCTGGACTCGATGGTCCTTGTGGGTCTCTTCCATCTCAGGATATTCTCTTGTTCTATGATTTCAGGTGGAAATTCACCCTGATACAATGGGCAGCGTCACCGCCTCCAGCCCTGCGGAAGCCCCCCGGCCTGCTTTCAACTGCCCAGCAAGGAACGGTGTCGAGGTGTGGGGTGAGAAAAGGCAGGGCTTTGGTTTTCTAGCTTTGTTACTTGTCCCATTTGTCCATCTTCCCCAGGTGACCGAGACCTCGCAGCCAAAACACCAGCGTGGGCCAGGCCCTGTGACCCATGTGCAGTGACACCACAGTGCCCGTGGGACAGGGCCAGCGCTGGGGTAGGGCAGCCTCTCTGGAAACAGAGCCCATACAGCAACAGTGCCCTTGGGCACAGAGCAGGAGCTCTGTCTGTGTAAGGAGCAGAGAAATGAGCTTTTGTGGCTGTCTTCAGTGTTGCTGTCATCTCTGAATTGTGCTGCCACAGCCACCCTGTGTGACCAATCTCATTCTTCTCTGAGCCCACTAGTTTCAGCTGTCTTATTAGACAAGCAGAGACTTACTTGCCTCCCCTCAGCCTTTACCTCGACTGCTCACAAAAGCTGCAATGAGGAAATGTTGGGGTACAGAATGCTTCATGCAAAACAGATGGCACGACAGCATTGTGGTTTTTCTCCCAGGCAAGAAATGAGGCAGGGCTCTGGTCGTCCAGCACAAAGTAACGAGTGGTGCTAGTCAAGCTAAACAGCTGAACTGGTGAACTGTCTTTGGGACTGTCCTTGAAAGACACAGAGCAGTAATCACAGACATAGCAAAATGCAATGACAAAATCAAAACTGCTAGTTAAATGATTCGTTAGTTTACAACAACACGCAGCATTACATCAGAGTTTCTGCTGAGCCTAGTAGGACATTCCAAATGGAAGTGGAGTGGTTTTAAGTTCTTTTCAAACCCAAACAGAAAAGCTTCATTCTAACTGCTGAGGGACTTTAAAAAGTTCTCAGTTCTGAGCATCAGTCTCAAAAGAAACATCACCATTCAGGCTGAGAAATTTAATTCATTTGCTGTTGAATCACTTACCACATTTTAAATTGAAGTTTTTAGATGGGACAAGCATTAAATGCCAGGAGTTTAGAAATAGATGGAGATTTTTTTTTCTTTCTTTCTTTTTTGTTATGCTCACTTCTGTGTCATAAATAATGAAAATGCTTGCAAAGTCCCAGAGCTTCTCTCCAGTTTAAGTGAGTTTTGCTTTGCTTCTAATTAAAACTTGGAACAATAGCTTTCCATTTAGCATCATATAAAGTAACTTTCTTTTGAAGTAAACATTTTGAGATGTTAAATGATAACATGATGACTCTGAGATCAATGATGACTCTGAGATCAATATTTTACATGCTGAGTTAATTAACAGAGAAGATCAGGAATGTAATTCCACACTAGAAATAATAGTCAAAAGAAAACAAAAATGTCTCTTTCACCCCTGACTCACCTTGAAGGTTGTGGCTAACAATGCAAGGTGTCAGTATACAAGAAAAAATGCTGTCTCCTCTCTTCTACCAGGCAATACATGCCTGGGTGAGCATTTTACACTCATTAGAGTAAAATAAGTTATAATACCCTTTATTAAGTTCAAGGGTTTGTTATTAAGTGCAAGAAATAAAGTTCAACATTATCAAGAAAATTAATCTAACATATACATCAAAACTGTATGTGTTACCTGTCTGTGTTCTGCACCTTCTTTTTTTCCTGGGAGCTGTACATTTAATTCAGTGCTGAGCCTGGTTAAATGGGACATGGAGTAAATGACTGGGTGGTTGTGCCTTGACCTGCACGAAGGAAAACCTGGGCTTCGATTTGCCCCTCCCTGGACTTGTTTGTCCAAACATGTGACAGGACCAGAAGGGCTCTCCTTGCCTTCATGGAGAAAAACGCTGGTACAAACTTCTTCCTGAAGAGTTCTTCAGTCCCTGTCTGAGAAGATAATTAGGAGAGAAAGCCTGTTTGAAGAGGTCTCCTGTGCATTACAGCGGTGGCTTTATGAGAAATAAATGAGTTGGCTCTCCATCCAGTAATTGCACCAATTCCGGACAAGTGGGTTTGCAATCACTACTGCTTCTGTAGCAAGGGCACAATACGTAACAAAACCTCGCTGCTAATTGCTGAGAGGACATACAGGTTAATTTAGTTAGCCATAGAAAACAGCTTGACAAAAAAGTAATAATTAGCTGGCAGCAGTTGTGAACGTGACCAGAATAACAGAGAGCCTGCAACATTTATTAAGCCACATGTAATCTGATTCTGATTTCTTCTCAGCTACTGTCCTAAAGCTGACCTTTTATGTGGTCTTCTCTTAGTAATTCTTTTGAACATAAAAAATGGAATTATGGTCTAATTCCATCAGCTTTCATGTGCAGAGGCAGCCCTTAACTCCACTGAAATCAATGGAAACAATTTCTAAAGCATTTCTGTGAAAATGAGGCTGGACTGATCTGTTCCAAGGTGAGGACTACAGTGCACAGACTGGGGTGGTGGGCTCAGGACCATCACATTTCTATTTCTTGAATTCCCTGTGCTGTCTTGAGAAAATCATTCATTTTTTTCACCTGCATCCAAAAACTGAGACTACAATCCCAGCTAGGTGAATTTACATTTGCCAAATACGTTAAAATCCCGTGATGAAATGGAATTGGAGGTTAAAGGGTCAGACATCAGACTGGTTTAGCCTGCTGTGACATGTGCACCCAAGGACCAGTCCTGGCTGAACACCCCCAGAAGTGACAGGTGTGTTCCAACACACACATCTGCCTGTGTGCACCCAGCGGCCCCATGGATGCTGCTGTCTTGGAGTGGGTAGAGGCTTGTTTCTAAATGCATTGACCCAAATAAACAACAGGTTACAAGGGGCTTCTCTGGTAAAGGCGACAGTTTGCACAGTATTTCAGCCTATAAAAGTTCAGGGGTTTGTTATTACTTAGGGTGAAATCTGGTTGCATTGACATCAGTGACAAAGCTCCCTTTGAAGTCAGTTTTCCCAAGTAGAGATGTTCAGCAAAAGCAGCTGAGATATGAAAAAGATTAATTACATCCTTCCGTGTTTATGTAGCCAAATATGCAATGGATGGTAAGCAGCAGAGTCACCTTCAGGAAATGAAAGCATTAACCACACCACTGCCTCATGACAAAACTCCACTTGTCTGCTAGGGTGACCTTTGCCTCCTCGTACCCACCCTCAAGGTGACGTCGCAACTTGTAATCATTAATGGACGATCCCTGTGATGGAAGGACGGCTGTGTGGTCTGGATATTGATCAGAGCTTCTTCGGGAAACCAGAAGTTACTGAAAATGTCAAGTAGGTATCACAAAGCAGCAGCTGATGGCAATTTGGACCTCTTGAAAGAAGCCACTCGGAAAGATCTCAATACGTCAGACGAAGATGGGATGACGCCCACCCTTCTGGCAGCATACCATGGGCATCTAGAAGCGCTGGAAGTCATCTGCCGGAGAGGGTGAGTGAATCAGCCTCCATTTCTTAACGCTTCTGGCTCACAACTGTAATTAGCACTTATTTCTAATGCTGCTATAATCCCAGACCCAAAAGGCTGAAAATCCTGCTTCTTTCTTTCAATGCGTTGTCAATAATTTTTTCTTTTCATTCACATGGCTTTAGGCCCAGAACCTAGTAACAGGTCTGAACATGGGGTCAGTGAAGCTCGCTCTAATGGAGGAGAAGTTGGCTGACAGCTTTTATGGTTGTGTATCTTTGGAACTGACTCTAAAGTCAGAATCTTTTTTTAAATATTTTCAGCAAAAAAACTCTCATTTGCTACCTAAGGTGCAGTTAGCAGACACCAGTTAGTATTTATTGCTTTCCAGGGTCAAGTCACAACTGATAGTTCAGGCACAGTAACAGCTATGATTGCTATATGTCTGCTTTTTATCATGTTAGCAACTATCATCATTCTAAAAATTGTAATACTGTTTCAGAAGCTGGGTTAGAATCCCTGCAAACTGCGAAAGAAAAAAAAATAATAAAAGTAAAATGTTTTCTACATTTTTTTTCCTGATAGTAATCTGTTTGATATTATTTAAACATATTATATTAAAGGTATTATTTTAAAGGCCATTACCTCTCCATATCACTGCAGGATTCTCTCTGGAGTCTACATTTTAAGCTGTGATTCTCTAGCAGATTTACAGCAAATAAAATGTTCATTCTAGGATGAAATGAAGATTAATTTGACCTGTATTTTCAATCTTAATTGTTTAAAGAAGATTGGAGGGAGAAGTTGGAATAACTATTTGGTAGTATTTAGTTTTCTTTTCTTAAAAATATATTTGAAAATATAAAATACAAATAGGTTTGCCATAGATTTGCTCTCAAGCTCACTGTGTGCAGGTGTGGCTGTAACAGCACAATAAAAAAGACCTTTGGACTCTGCCCTTAGGGCTGTGTCCGCAGGAGAAGCAAAAATTAACTGGCACTTTTTCCACTTGTATAATTAAGGCAGCTCCAAGAAAATACCTGGAGTCAGTAAAGGTTTGTCTCTGAACACCTAGAAGACAGGACAAGTACCTAAGGAACAAATAACTAAGTGATCTTCTTGAGTTGAAAACATGTCTTCCACCATATGTGCTCACGGAAGTCACAGCAGATGGCACAAAGACTGGAACTTCTATGTATCTGTTATTGATTGGATTTCTAACTATTTTTCATGGTAGAGGACAGCTCTGGGATAGTGTTGCCCTCAACACTTTCAAACATATAAATTCATTTCTATTTTAATCCAAGCTTTCTTGACACAATCAGTATGCTGGGGCTGTCAGATATGGCTGTAGTTTTCTTGGGAGAAGTTGAATTTTGGAAGATGTTCCATCTGTTCTGCAGTCAGGCAACGTTTTTATGTGAGAAAGTATTTTATTTTATTTTTTAACGAATTCATCCTTTCCTTGAAGCAAAGCAGGTTTCCTGACAACGGCACTGAGAGACAAGATGGTTTTCACTAGGGTGGTTGCAGATTTTAGGACTCTGGAGCCTGCAACGCATTCAAGCCTTGGAAAATTCATCAATACTAACAATAAGCCCTTTCATCTTGAAAGAGGCTTTTTTTTTCCAGGGCATTAAGAGATGTTTTTAACAATGTTTTGTGGGTACATGAATGAAGGCAAGACCAAGTACCAGATCTGCTTCCTTCTTCATGCTTGGGAAAGCAGAGAAATAGAAGTATGAGAAGCCAAAGTAGACATGAAACCTTACCCAAAGTCCTGCTGAGCTGAGAATCGACACCCTAGTTTGTGAATTGTTTGAGACTCAAAGGCTGGCAGGCTCCAGAGGGAGACCACAAGCAGCTCTGAAGGGGCCCTGGGGAGGACGGGCGGCCTGGCCCGGCCCTTCCAAGGCTCGGGATAATGCAGCCTGGTTGCTAATGTGGGAATTCAGGAATCTGGTATGCTCTGCCGCAGCCAGACAGCTCCCCAGGATACAGGCACAAAAGCAGAGATACATACACATGGTTCCCATATGTCTAAGTGGAAAAACTTTGATCCTCAGCTGCCACCTCCCTGCAGAAGCGCCCGTGCTCTTGCAGCCTGGCCTGCGCAGACCTGCTCTTGTTTCTCAACGTGAGCAGCAGTCCTGTCTCAGTTTTACATAGCCCACAGTCTCCCCCTTGCCTGTAGCATTTTAGGCTGAAGGATGTTCTGAGAATTGGCCCTCAGCAAATACATCAGTGTTTCTCTTCCAAAGATATTCAAAGACAGAGATCAAAACCTGAAGGAGGCGTTGTGATAGGACGTACAGTTCATCCATGGTACAGCTGCCGTGGAACAGATCTCCAACACGTTGAAACACTTAAACCCCCAAAGGTGTCTGAAAATTTTCCCGCCAGCTCTGAAGTTATTTACAGGCTTTGGAATACTCTCGCTGCCTGAAGAGTTGATCACAGATGCTTCAAGTTCTGGTCTGAACCATGGCTGATGCTGATCCCACCACATACAAATGAAAAGATTCAACCCAGTCCTAGTCTGCAGGCAGCAGCTCATTGTGGAGTCAGTGCAGGAGTTAAAAGGAAGGCGATAATTTTCATTGGCTTTAAATTTGTTTGAAAAGATGTGGTATTTTATTTTCAAATGACTTCTGCTTTCTGAACTCCATGAGCAGAAGAAGCTCATGCAGAATAAAAGAGCTGAAGAAAAACAATAGCATGTATCTGAGCTTAAATCAAACATCAAGGGAGACAAATGTGTAATTTGGACTTTACTCCTACTCATTTACCTATTACCTACCAAAAAAGTCATTGGATGTGCACATTAACTATGCATCATTAAATATGGACAAGAGATAATGGCCTCAATCTGTGCCAGGGGAGGTTCAGGTTGGATATTAGGAAAATTTGTTCTCCAAATAGCGGTTAGACGTTGGGACAGCCTGCCCAGGGAGGTAGGTGGTGGAGTCTCCATCCCTGGAGGCGTTCAAGAAATGTGTAGATATGGCACTCAGGAACATGATTTAGTGGGCACAGTGGTGTTGGGTTGGTGGTTGGACTAGGTGATCCTAGAGGTCTTTTCCAACCTTAATGGTTCTGTGGTTCTATGATTCTGTCACTGTGACCAGTGAAGAATCCTCCTAATATTGTCCCGATTTTTGACATGCAAAAGGAAAGTGTCATCAAAAGGCCTTTAAAATATTCTGCCCAAAAGCTACTGACACAATTTTGCCATCAATACCAATGAGTGTAAGTCAAAACCCTGCCTGGGGATTGGCAGGTATGCCCACCCCCACAGAGCTTGCCTAACTCATAGACGGGCAGGAACTGGAGCTTATGCCACACAAGAAGAAAAACTCAGTGCTCGGGGAACTTGGCGCAGCACTGGTCTCCAGCACGGAGCTAAGCTGACTCGTTTTCATTGGGCTGCACTCATAGCAAAGCTGAGGCAAGCACTTAGTATTTGTTCTGTTCCATTAAACTGTTATGCTTGTGTATGTCCAGCTCACTCTGTGCTGTTTTCCTTCTCAGAGGTGATCCAGACAAATGTGACATCTGGGGGAACACTCCTCTCCATCACGCTGCTTGCAATGGTCACATCCACTGCGTTTCTTTTCTGATCAACTTCGGCGCCAACATATTTGCTCTGGACAATGACCTCCGCACGCCTCTGGATGTGGCTGCCAGCAGAGATCGCCACGAATGTGTCAGAATCCTGGACAAAGCCGCCACGGAGCAGAACGTGCTGAATCCAAAGAAAGTCTCCAAGCAAAAAGCCCAGGCCCAGAGGAATGTGGAGAAACAAATCAAGGAATGTGAGAAGCGGCAAGAGAAACACCAGCACGAAATGAACAAGAGTTACATGAAAGAAAACGTTGGCACAGTAACTTCTTCCAAAGGGACACACTCCAGGGTAAAGATGCCTAGTCTCTTCACTTCAAATACAACAGGTAATTTCTCCAAAAATCTGAAAGATACCTTCAAATTAAAGGCAAAAAAGGCAGCTGGTAGCACAAGAAACCAGGAAACACAAAGCAATGGCCAAACAGAAGATAGAGATAGGAGAAGCGTGATGCATTTATTTGATGAGAAAGAGGAGGATGAATTACTGAATGACAATGACAGCCAGCTGTCCATTTTCAAGCGGCCAGGTCTCGGCAAGATTGTATTTGGAAGGAATTTGGCTGCCGATGTAAATCCTGGAACTGTGTCTTCTGAGAAAGAAGGTATAAGCTTTAAAATGTCTAGTGTCCTCTTTCAGAATGAAAATGCTGAGAATGGCACAGAAGATGATGCTGAAAATGGTGCGGATATCCCTTGGCAGGAGGAGGAACTCGCTTGGGATGATGAGGAAGCAGAGAACACGCCCCTTGAGGTATTTCTGGCATCACAGATGCTGGATGAGTTTCTTCCAGTCTTCATGAGGGAAAAAATTGATTTAGATGCCCTGATGCTATGTTCTGATGAAGATCTACAGAGCATTCAGATAGAGCTGGGGCCAAGAAAGAAAGTCCTGAATGCTGCAAATAAAAGAAAACAGGCACTCAAGAACCCTGGAAAGACTGTAGATACTTGCTTATAAAGCAACGTACCTGCTGCTGTAACCTGCACACCGGTTGTCTTTTCCTGTTTCACAATAGCACGCAATTCTTTTCAGACTTCTGCTAAAGCAAAAGGCAAAGAGGTGACCAATTTCTTTAGGATGTACAGCAAGTCCAAAGATTTTTCTCTCCAAACAGATGGCTGTGGTACACAGGATGTTAATTCAAGTACATTCTGCCAGAAAGAGAGAATGTGAAGGTAAAATAAATAAATAAATAAATAAATACTGAAGGCCAGCCACACTACTTAATAAAATCCTTCCATTCTTCTCCAAAACCACAGCACAAAGAGTATTGCCAAAGCTGGAGAGCTTTGAGTTTTCTCCATTCACTTTTGTTAGATAACTGCTCTTCTTGGTACTGACAGCGTATCAGAATCTGAACCTTGTTTTCAGCTGTGGCTTACTGACCCTTATAGCTTCTGAATTAATATAAATAAGAGCATTTTACAGCAAGTTTTGTGCCGTCAGTCAAGTTCCTTGCCACTGTATTGATATTACTTAAAAATATATGAAATGCCTTGCCAAGTGATGTTCGGTGTGAGCTGCACATTCTTTTCTCATCTCACCAGACTGGACCCAGTTGCCAGCACCCATCATGTCCTAAACAGCATCAAGATGCAATACCTTTAGCTGCAAGAGGCTGAGGTTTTATTTTCAATGTATTTATCTGTTTTATTAAGTCCTCAACTTGGGTCTTACAGGGCACATTTGTCATACAAAGTCCCAGCAACCAGGACTCTTTCACACAGCTTTTTCTGTTGATCATTGTCAGCCTCAGCCTGAAAATTGCTTATAATTGAGCACGCATGCTTCCAGCTCATGAAAAAAGAAAGAAAATGATACAATACTTCTGTGGAAGCTCTTGCTCTTTGCAGTCCATCCGGAGGCATTCAGATCAGGCTTCTCTTCATCTCTCTTGGACCTGTTCCCTTGGGAAGCCAGCACTATTGGATATAAATTAATCATTCCTGTTGAGTCTTGTGAGTCCAATGAGGCTTTTGTACTAACTCTGCTCTGGCTAAGATCTCAGGTTTAAAAGGCACAATTATTAACAGGACTTTTATCTTAAAAACTCTTTTTATAGCTGGTAAGCAATGATTTTTCCCTTCAGAATGTTGCATGTATGGACAATAACCCTTGTTAATAATCTATTTTTCATGCTTCCTTCTTTCTACATCTTCCACCTGCTTCTTTGATCTGTTCTTGATGATTCCTTTTCTTAGCTGGACTTCACACTGCTTTCTTTTCTCCTTGGACTCCTGTACTTCAGCATGTTGATATTTTCTTCTACTAAGCAGTCATATCACAATCGTGTGCTGTGCAACCTTAAATGACCGCTGTGTTCTGCACAGTAATTAAATCAGACAGCGTCTTCCAGTCTCTGTGCTGTTTATCTGCAGGGTTGTTGACTTTGGCTAAAAAGCTCTCAAATGTTTAACAAAGCACGAAGCAAACGATGAACTTTAGATATTTGAAGGTATATGACAAGTGGATTTTGAAGGGTCAAATCTGGTCATTCTCAGTCACATAACTGATGCAGAAGTGCGGGGCACTTTGCTTGACTAGGTCAATTCCCCACCCCGATTTGCCTGTGAAGCTCTACAGACAGTTACTTCGCAATGTAACTGGGATATCCTTTAGAATTGGCACTCTCCCCACCCAGTCAGCCCCTCTGATTACCTGCCCAAACAAATGCTTGTGGCCTTCCCACAACACACCACCAAACTGTCCATGAACGGTGTTGCTCACAGAGAACCTGCTGGAAAGGAGCTCTGCAGAGAAGGACCTGGGTATCCTGGTGGACAACAGGTTGGACATGAGCAGCAGTGTGCCCTTGTGTCCAAGAAGGCCAACAGTATTCTGGGGTGCATTACCAAGAGCATGGCCAGCAGGTCGAGGGAGGTGATCCTCCCCCTCTGCTCTGCCCTGGTGAGGCCACATCTGGAATCCTGTGCTCAGTTCAAGAAAGACAGGGAACTGCTGGAGAGGGCCCAGTGCAGGGCTACAAAGATGATCAGGGATGTGGAGCATCTCCCGTACAAGGAAAGGCTGAGAGACCTGGGACTCTTCAGCCTGGAGAAGAAAGACTCAGAGAGGATCTGCTGCGTTAAAGGGGTTGACACCCACTATCGGCTCTATGGGATCGGTCTCTTCTAACTGCCTGCTTAGCCCACTTCGGCTCTATAGGTCCTGTCGTGCCGACCACCTGCTTAGCCCACTTAATGAGAACTCTTACCACTGCCCTATAGAATAGTGCTTTATTGGAGCAACAGAGAACAGAACAGATTCTTTTGAATTGCCGGCGATAAAACACTGTCTGCAGAGCACGTGCGAATAGCAATAGTATCAGTAATAAACCAACCACAAAACGCATTGAAACAGGAAAATAACTCTATAGAGATTTCTAAGTTTCCCAGGAAAGCACTCAGTGCAACTGAGTGTGTGAATCTCACCCAACAGGTGTCCCTGGGGCCGGGGAGGGGGGGGAAGCTCAGCCCATTGACTGGCCCTGGAAGCCAGCGGTGTTCTCCCAACTTGTCTGTGATGGTACCTTTCCCCAAAATTCCTTCTTTCTTGAGACATTTTAGACTGTTTTCAGGTGGAGATTGAGTGACACTAGTCATACATGTCTTCATTGTGATCAGTGCAACAGAAATTTGAAAAGCTGCAAACTCAGGATGCAATGTAATCACAGAGCCTGGCCACAAAGCTTCCTTTGCCCCATTCCCCCTGCAGTATCTCTGGAGCCAGTCACACCAAGCTCCCTGGTGACGCTGATATCCAGGAGCAACAGCTGTATTTTTCAGGAAACTATCATGGTCTTGCATATTCGCTGCACTCCACCTGGAGGTTTCTTTAATGCTTTTCTTCTTTTAAGAGGAGAATATCCCAATCAGTTATTTCCAATAATTCCTCCACATAATCCACCCCGAGACTACAGTCACTCAAGCTTCTCAATATTCAGAAGGAATCGGGGAGACCACATGCAGCCTTGTCCTGACAATTAGAGCTCAAGGGGTTCTTGGGCTGCTCACTACTTGTGGGGTAAGATGGTTGGCTCATAGTCATAGCATGTAGCAGGACAGTGTTATCAAAAGAGCAAGGCCTTGGGTGTCGTGGCCAGGCCGAAGGAGGAGGCTGGGGGCAGAGGGGAGCACACCGTCACAGGATCTTACCAATGTGCACAAATATCTTAAGGGAGGGTGTCAAGAAGATGGGGACAGGCTCTTTTGCCTGGTGGTGCCCAGCAACAGGTGAAGAGATAACGGGCAGAAACAGGAACCTGGGAAGTTCCATCTGAACGTGAGGAAAAAATTCTTTACTGTGAGGGTGACAGAGCACTAGCACAGGCTGCCCAGGGAGGCTGTGGAATCTCCTTCTCTGGAGATATTCAGTCGCACCAGGACATGATCCTATGCAACATGCTTTAGGTGACCCTATTTGAGCAGGGAGGTTGGACTAGATCATCTCCAGAGACCCCTTCCAGCTTCAACAATGGTGTGTGTGTGGAGCTTTCCTAGAACTAAACAAGCCTGTGTACGGGCCATTTGATTCCTTATATATTAGCAATGGCCACCATTACCACAGAGCAGCTTCAGTGGCACCACCACTGCTGTCCTGGCAGGGAACTGGGTGGAAGCACAACCCATCTTTGAAGAGTTCCATGTGGTTCAACAGCACCTGCTGCACTGCTGGCCAGAGTGCGAGGCAGAGTTCTTGGCAAGGGTGAAACAAGCCACTCCATGCTGGTGCACATGGCCAAGGGTGGTGAACAAGCCACAGTCCCGTTGCTAGGACATCCGTGTCCCCACTGGAGAAGTCAGGTTTGTCCCCAGCCTGCTCTCAGCCACAGCAGAGCAGGGCGATACCTGCCATCGACCGAAAGGCAACTAAGCCTATGCTACTCTGAAGGCTTGTTTCTAGTACAAGGCGGTGAGCATAATGCATCCTTTCAGGCCAGATTTTAAACAACTGGATTACACCCTTTTATCCAGGGAAACATTTTCCACAGTCTCCCCCTTGCCTGTAGCATTTTAGGCAGGATGAAGGATGTTCTCAGAATCGGCCCTCAGCAAATACATCAGTGTTTCTCTTCCAAAGATACTCAAAGCCAGAGATCAAAACATTTTTCTGCTAAGCAGGCAGGTGTCTGTTGCTGATTGGAGGTCCCCACGAAGGCACCCTCGTAAGGCCTCACCTGCAGCACTGTGTCCAGCTCTGGGGTCCTCAGCACAAGAAAAAAGTGGAGCTGGTGGAGGGGGTCCAGAGGAGGCCACAAAGATGCTCAGAGGCTGGACCACCTCTCCTATGGAGAAAGGCTGAAGGCGCTGGGCTTGTTCAGCCTGGAGAAGAGAAGGCTCCAGAAAGTCCTTGCTGCAGCCTCCCAGTACTTGAAAAGAGCTGATAAACAGGAGGGAGAGCAACTTTTCATATGAGCTTGGGCTATCTGCACATAAATTGTTCTGTTCAGTTGTCACAAGCATGCTGTGTGTTTTGGTACGTCCTTAGGTACCTACAGTAACTCCATGGAGACTGCGGACAGAGCATGAGATGTATAGAAGCCCTCTGTCTTTCTGAAGCTGTATCTAGAGGCTGAATAGAAAGCCCCAGAGAACCTCACACGACACTTATTTTTAGGCAACAGAGTAAACCCCAATACACCCACCCTTCTAATTTCTTAAAAAAAAAAAAAAAAAAGCAACAACAGAAAACCCACAATCAACCAAACCACCCAGAACAGATAAGCAATGGACAAAAATAAAAATGAAAGTCAAACAGCAGTAGATATTTTATTGTAACTTAAATGCAAGTTATACAGTTTGTTTTCTTGAGACTCTAATTTGTAAGAGAAGTAAACATGGAAATTAAGCCTATTATTTCCCCTAAAAAAAAAAAAAAAAAAAATCTAAAGACAACATCCAAGCAACTCCCATTGTAATTGAACTGAATTCTCTTCAGGAATTCAGAGGTAAAACGCTGAAGCCAGGCTCCCAGAACCGCCTACTGCCAACAGGAGCTGAGAACGCTGGTTTTCAGACTCCGGTCTGAAGACGGACTGGCTCCGTCTACTTTTTAAAGTTCACAGTCTGCAGAAGCCTACATGTGAAAATAAACCGTTATTTGTCATCTTCTCAAGCAGTGTGCCTCACCTGGAATGACAAACCTTGCTCTGTACAGACACAGAGCTGGGATAATACTGTCATAAATAGTAAGTGCAAGTTTCCACACAGCTCCTGAATTACAGAACATCTATGGCTGTCAGCCTTCTCATGCCAGTGGAGTTCTCTGCACTGAAGTACCAGGCGTAGCCAATACGCATTTCGGAACATTTCACAAATGATATGAAGAAAAAACACGTCAAGAAATAGAAAGGTTAAAATTGCTATAGTTTAAAAAATTGAAAAGCTAATGGAAAAATGTCTGCTCTTGTTTCCACTGACATAAGCAAGATCAGTGGAGTTGCATTTCTATCCATGCGAACACATCCTTTAGCCCTGTTCACTTACTGGTCTGGTACCCTTCCATGCTAAAACTGTGCAAAAGACAAACTCTGCTGCTTACTACCTTTTCCCAACTAATTTACACCAAGCTTACAATTTGGAATACTACTTACAACATACCTGCACTGCACTCATTAACCTCTTCTATACTTACTGATGCACCACCAAGGGCTTTAAGGCTAAATGCTTCTGCACCTCCTTCCCCCTTCTCCATTGAATTCTGCTGGCATCATTATAAAATAAGCGTGTCATCTAGTTCTTCACGGAATGAAGGAAGGCTGGACAGCCTACAGGAAATAACACGCAAGCAGAAATAAAATTCCACAAGGCACCACTCTAGCTCGAGAGAGGAATTTGTCTCCAGGGCAATGGCTATTTTTCATCAGACACTCAATCTTTTGGAAGGTCGTTGCATAACAGCACAAAACTGGAACTCTTTCCTCTGTAGGACATTACTTGGTTCCTCTGGCAAGAAGGACCATAGCAAGTTCCTCCCCAGCAAACACCCACTGGGATAAAATAACAGTTACCAACTGATGCATGGTACAACCAAAGTGAATATATTTGTCTGTATGCTTGAAGTTTAACAAACCAAAATCAGCTAGTGTTGTCCCAACCTTCAAGAAACTTAGAAAACAACTTGCACACACCATAGATTAGTAAGAAAATCTCCTAACAGGATACAGAGAAAAGTTAAATCAAAAGACATTTTTAGTGCTCACATTTTGAGTGACTCCTTGCAACAAGAAAGCGGCAAAGACCCAGCCAGGAATGTAGTAAAGGAGGTATTGAATACAGTTTCCTCCCAGTTAAAATGATTTTTTGCACTCTACGTCTTCCTGAGCCAGATCTTTTATGAAAACCTAACTGCAGGGAAGGCATCACTCTTTATACAAAAATCCCACTCAGGGATGTGCTCTTAAATGAAAACTGATTGGGTCTGATGGCAGGAGACGGGGGACTGTCAGGGGCTGAAGGTAAGGATGGTGACTTCTTGGTCCCAGTCTGAGCTGGAGGGGAAGAGGTGTGCTGGAGTCCGGGTGGCCTGTGTTCCCAGGGCAGACTGCCAGAGTAGCACTGAAACCACAGGTGTATCTGAAGTACCATCACAGCTCAACATACCCAACTCCATTCTCCAAACTGTCTTTTACTCCAGTAGGAACTAAGCCCCTAAAAACAGGAAATCCACCCACAGATTCCTACTCCATAAATAAGTAGGGAGGAAATGCATTGATCCCAGAAGTATACCAAAAAAAAACACCACTCTCGTTGGCATCAGCGCAAACCTCTAAAACACACCATTACATGAGACACACTTGCTAGTAATACTGCAGGTACCTCACACTGATCAGTAGATGACAGTAGAAAATACTGTTGAAATTTTAGTTTTCATTCTTGATAGCTGTAGAAGGGCTGCATTCAGACAGGATTGTTGCCTGTCTTGTTAACAAGAAATCCAAGGAAACTAAGTGCAAACAATCTTCTTGGTATTTGATGGCCTTGGTGGCATTGTAGACTTCTCTCTTCAGTTACCAGCTGACCACGAATTATAAACAAACTTTGCTGCTACCATGTCTTCAACCGCCATCCCTGAAATAGAATTGAAGTCACCTTCAAGCAGTTCTTCAGATGCATCATAGAGCCACAGCATGGCTGGAGCTGGAGAGGACCTTACAGCCCACCCAGTTCCAGCCCCCTGCCCTGGGCTGGCTGCCACCCTCTAGCTCAGGCTGCCCAGTAACACAGCTTCACGCTGAATAACTGAACTGGGAGATGTACTCTTCCTATTGCTCGCTTTCATACCACTTTTTGTTACATCAGTCCTGCCAGATAAAAGGGAAAATACAAATCACAGTCTTCTGCACAGCGCATTGCCACAGCAGTTTTGAAGACGATCAGCAGCTTTCCTGTGCATGGAGGACTAACAAATAACAAGGAGCTGTTTCCTGCCAGGCTTGCACATAGCAGGGGCTGTTCTTACCCAGAGATTTGAAGACTGTTGTCTTCTCAGGCAGGGCTGGTTTTGTACCCTTCAGTACCTCTCCCAGCTCAGCAAAAATCTCTGCCTGTGAAACAAACACACATTTATACAGAAATGTAATATCCATATGCACATTACAACATTTATTCCTGAGTGACTTCAAAAGAAACTCCTCTAGCTCTGCTGTCCCATAACTGGTTCCCTTCCGTGGTGAAACAGACCAGTATTCAGACCAATAGAATAGAGACTGGACAAAAATCAAGACAAGTGGAAAGGTTTACAGAGGGAAAAAAAAACAGCTGTCAGACTTCCCTCAGTAAATAAGCTTTTCACAGCGGGTAGCTTGTTATCTATCCAACAAAAAAAAAATGGAGTTCCACACACCTTATTGTATCTGAACCTCTTACGTTAGTCCTCAGAAGTGGAAACAATATTTGTTCTGCATAAATATTAAAAAAGAAAATACCTTTAAAACCATAGTAGCCTCCCCACCCCCCATCAAGTTTCTGCAGAGCAATAACTGCCTCTCGGCTTCTGTTGTCCAGTCTCTAGAGGTCTGATTTGTGCCAATTATGCTCAAGTCTTATGGGAAGAAAGTTACAGATTTTAATTAAAAGATTTGAAATATCTAACAACTACCAAGCGGTGCAGGAAACATACGTCTTTCAAAACCAGTATTTTGTTATTGTACACAAAGGCCAATGTTGAAGACATGCTGCTGTAATATGGTGCCACATCATGGCTGATAGCAAAGTTACATGGTTATGTCATAGACATAGAGGATTCCCCACCTGAAATCTGTTTCTCTCTCAGCCTGTGCCTGGAAATTGTTAACATCTGGCACTCTAAAAAGTTTCAGTGCTGTACAACGCCTGCGCTAGCTCATTTCACACTCAAGACAACTACCTCAAAGAGAAGGTCCTTCATTTAAACGTGTCTTACCCCTGATAATATAACATCTCCTGATTCAGTAAGAGCAGCCTCTCTGGAATCCACGAATAGAACAGAATTCTTCATGAGTCCATCATCCAGTTCTCTCCAGTCTGGTCTGCTTGCTCCAACAGCTAAGAACAATAAAACTGATGAATTTGGGAGGAATGTTTAAACCAAATTCAAAACCTGTTTTGTCCAAAAGATGCACGTGAAGTAACAATGGATGTAATTGTGGAAATGTAAAATACAATTCGCACTCGGACAGGTTCACTGATGTCCTGTAACAACTGGAAAAGGCTGGGATTTCTCTCAACCTGGCCTCGGGGGGCCATCCAGGGCCAGCACACCTCAACCTGCTTAAGTACTAAACTGCAGCTCTTCAGAAAGCAATTCTCACACAGGTGAGACTCTTAGCTGGCATGGTTTCCATCTCTTTGGTAGACTGGTCAAACTGCTCCTACCAAATAATGCTGATGGGGCAAAGAATGGGAGGTAATGCCGTTAGCCTTTCATCATCACACATTTTTATATTTCTTCAGTAGACACACAACTACACATACAGTACAAAACAAACAGGCCTTTGTTAGCAGCCTTGAGAATGACACCAGTAAATAAGTGTGACATAATTACTCTTTTCTGGTTACAGAAGGCACCACTGGAATAAGCCTCATCCATTTGGCAAGGCAACTGAGGAAAGATGATCATAAGGCTGAACAGACCACATCTCTTCTGCAGACAATGACCTCAGCTCCTGTGACTGCCAAGTTAATGGGGGAAGAGGGGGAGGTTGTTTGGTTTGTTGTTGTTTTGTTTGGGTTTGTTTCTTTTTTTAAAGAGAGTTAACTAACATAACTCCTCTAAAACAGCTTGTACTTGTCAGAAGAATATCCTTCTCCATTGTCTCTGGGTAGCTGAGGCATACAAAAATCATCTCCCTTTGACCACTATCTCTTATTCTTTGGTCTTCTTTCATCAGATCATTGCCAAATGACCTGAATTTTTTTTGTCCTTTAATTTGATCCAGACTGTGTCTATGTTATTTGTCTCTAGAGGAAAAAGAGATTTGAAGAATCCCTCAGTTATCCTGAACGGTTTAGAACCAAAGTATTTTGCAACCAAGACATGCACATGCAGACAGAAAGCTGGACATCCTTACTTAGGATTTTTAAACCTATTGCTGCTACTACTTCACTTTAAAGCAGTACAAAATGGGCAGGTTATAAATCTTTACTTGCCTAGAACAAATGAAAACAGATCAAGGAGTTTAACTTCTTAAGTACAGAAAGATCACTATAAGCTTCTTATAGATTAATAAAAAATTACTGTAGTTAAATGGTTTTTCAAAAGTGTCTGACTGTTATGGAACAACAAATTCCATGTTGCCTGAATGCCCCAATCAAGAGGAGAAAAAAAATAAAAAAAGACAAAGAAAGGAGAGGGGCCTTTGTGTATGCGTCGCCTCAGTGACTGTAGATCTTAATTGCTTTGGTAGTACTTCTAGCTTCCGTGCCGTGACATAACAGACAACATTGAATGACAAAGGACTAAACTGAGTTTGAAAAATTGGTAGGATGCTGCTGGAATGTGGGAACTTTCCTTTAAACTGTCCCCTTGACAAGTTGCTTTTGTCTCATTACCATGCTACTTGGAAAGTGCACAAGGTCACCCGAATCAGGCCCACAATTAATAAAATAAATCTGGCCACGTCTAGAGACTCCAAACAATACTGTGAAAACACCATTACAAAGCAGGAAAAAAAAAAAAGCCCCCCAAACCTTCTCATAATTAGAGGCCCAACTACGAGGATCGTGGTTACTGCGTCTTCTTAACTCCGGTGAAAATTAACACGAACAGTTCAAAAAGGAACAAACAGGGGAACTTACAGAAGTCAGTAAGTACAGGCTATTGAAATGGAGAGCAAGGTCAACATCAAGCAACAGCAGGGAGGCAAAGGCTGTGTACGTGCTAACCAATGTGCCCTCTGAATGATGAGAAAATAGCATACCATTGATATGGGCACCTGGTTTCACCCAGTCTCCAAATAAAATTGGTGTTGTTGCCATGGTGACTGTGATAATCACATCAGCCCCAGTAACTGCCTCCTGAGGAGAAGAGCAGACTTGCACTGGACCTTTCACTGAATCAGCAAACTTCACTGCATTCTCTTTGGTGCGATTCCATATCCTGACCTTCAAGTGAAAAAGGACAAACAGGTCAACCTGGAGAACTCTGCTGAAAGAGAACAGACTTAGTTTCAGTTTTCAGTAAATACTTCTATCAACGCCAAAGGTTTTGCTTTGCTTTTTTTTTTTTTCTTCCTTTAACACTGTCGTCATACAAGTGAGTAAATTTCATGGGTGGGCAGTTACATTTGAATGGCTGTTTGGCAAAGCCAGAACAACAGCTTCTTGCATAGCTGTATTTATAAAACACAAGTGAAGGTTTCCTCTTGTGTCCATTACCTCTTTAAATGCGAACAGCTCCGTGAAGATATCATAATGGCTATATGCTTGAACACCAGCTCCCAAAATGCACAGCACTTCTGCAAAAGCTGGCATTAACAGCTAAAGAGATTTAAAAAAAAAAAAAAAAAAAAGCATATGAAAGAAAATACATTAATTGATAGAACAAACAGATAATCAAAATACCACAAAAGAAAGCACTACACTTAAACCTTTTAAATAAAAAAAAAAATCATGTTTTTATGCAAAAACTAGTACCAATGCCTGTTAGTAGAAAACAACATTCAACAGCCACTATGTGCACATACGCACACATACAATAATGCAACAGCTAGTGCCAAAGTACCCCTTGGCTTGACTCAGGGTTTGAACTGTCTGACTCCAGAAATTCAGACTTCACATACTGCAGCGCAAACAAGCGCAGAGTCTGGGGCACACGCCCACGTTAGTGCAAGGTGTCACATCCGCGTGACTAATGGAGCACAGAACTGCGGTGCTGAAGTTCTGTGCTGGCTGAGAACAGGGCTCACAACACTGACAGCCATCAGCACTGAAAGCGCGGTAGCTGTGTGGGCAGACTGCTCCAGGCAGCCCAGAATAAACCTCCTATAGCAGCTGCGAAGCCATGAATCACACCAGACGCAGAACGTGGCATTGTAGGAGGCAATCGTGATCGAACCAAGGCTCCCCCAGGTGTGGTGATATCTTCTCCCTCTGCTGCCCCAACCTGGCTTTTCACTGGGATGTCCCCAGCTCCTTTCTTTTCCTCCCAACATATCAATGCTGCAGTACTTTCAGGTTCCTCTCACCCCTTGTTTGATGGGCTGAGTAAGTAAAAGGAATAATTATGTGGTGGCTGAACTGGAGCTTTTCAGATGCAGACTGTTCCTCGGCTACCAGCTAGCCTAAAATAAATCAGATAGGAGATCAGCTCTTTACCTCGATTGATCATTAACAGGATCTCTCTCCCGTTCCCAGCTGCTGACATTCCCAAAGCTTCTAGGAATATAATACCTTTGTAGCTTTCAATTGTCACATTTGATTGACATCGGTCCACAGACTTAAAGTTTGTTAGTAAAGCATCAACAGAAACATAGCTGCTGTGTCTACGTTTGTTGCTTATTTTTCTCTTTTCTCCTACTTTGTCTATGTCCACAGTTGAATTTGAAGTTGAGACAACAGTGAATCCAGTTAACATTTTTCCTCATCCTTAAAGTATTTTCCAGATACTCTGTCCTGCTACATGTATGTAACCTGTATCTCAGTATATCGTGTCCTCCAGACACAACAGATGCTGAAACCTCTGATCTAGAAACCTTAGAAAGGAATTTTCCTAAAAACTTATATCTATGCACCATGTACTACAAAAACACAAACATCTGAGTAACAAATATTAAAATTCTTTCTATAGTTGCTTTTGGTTTTCTGGTTTAGTTCTTGCCTGTGATTCACCAATACTTGGCAAGGGGGAAGAGAGGGCTGCTGGAGTCCAGCCCTAAGCTATCCTTGTGCCTTGTTGATGCATTTGCTGCAGCCACTCACTCTGTATAAAAAGCTTTTGAACTGCGTAGGCTCTCAACGCTGTGAGAAAATTGAAGAAAAAAAAAAAAACTCATTGACCACATTTGTCAGTAGCAACAACTCTTTTTAATGTTCATTTCAAAGACTCTGAAGCACTGATTTCAAAGGTTCCTTGCAAAAAGCATTGGGTCTTTGAAAAGTGAATGCCATAAAGGGGACATGATGACAGCTATAAGCTAAACTCAAATGCTTCTGAAAGTTTCCCAAAACAGCAGATGACAATGAAAGGTCTGATCTTGAAGTCCCTTCAGCAGCCAAGTCCCTTTGAGGCCAGCAAAGCCCTGACTGTGTAAAAACTCTCAGAACTGTCAAAGTATAGAATGGCTGAGACGAATGATGTGATGGACCTAATGCTCTAGGAATCCACCGGGAATGTTCTGTCCCTTGGACCAGGAGACGCTCTTGGGGACAGGTTCTTCACTCCAACTTTATGTCAGTTTAGTTCTATTACCATGGATAGAGTTAGGCTGGCACAAAGACTGCTGCTAATGAAGGGGTGAGGTCAGCCTCCGGTCTGATGTAAAGCTGATGGGTGAAAAATAGCCATTTTGGAGCTGTAGCCCTCTTCTTCTCTAGTCTCATTCTTTGCAGTGAACACTAAAGCACTGCTGTGTGATGGAAAGTGACTTGCACGCTTCCCACTATTAACAGCACAGTCAAATATTGTTTTAAAATAGAATTTGAAGACAACAACTTCCAACTGATGTTGAAACAATGTAAAGCAACATACACTGAGATTCACATCACCTGTCTTCAGACACTGAACTTCACGGCTGTAGTCAGGGCTAGTCATATTGACATCTTGCAACTATCTTACCTGGATTATCATCCAGCTATCTTAGGCATCATTCATCTTAAGAGCACCCACATTGCTCCCTGTAAATATACCCTTTTCCCCCCTTCTCCAAGGCCAGCAAGACCCACCTTTATTGGCCTGACTGCAGAAAATACACATGTAAATAAAACGGGAAGTATTACCACATATGTAAAGCTAAGAAGAAGTATGTTAAGACAAACACAGAAGAAAGAAAATCACAGAGGACACCTCAGTAAACTCCCTGAAGAGCATGCAGAATGAACCACAGAGACAGCGCAGATTCCTTCTCCTATCACATACAAAATGCTAAAGCCAAACATGACTCACTCGATCAAAGCAGGAAATTGTGCTTTAAGTTTTCCCTGAAGCAACATACATTAGCATAACTCTAATTTACAGCTATGTTCGAGGAAAATTCACATGCAGTGAAAGCCATTTACAACACTCCCTCCAGTTATTTTACATACATAACACCACTGGTTCTGTTCTGATTTAGGAAACCAAAGACATACCTTGGTAGCTATTGCAGAAACTGCTGCTGTTCGTTTTGCCGTAATGACAGTGCCATCCAGGACCTGAAAAAAAAAAAAAAAATCACACAGAAAACACAAGTAAATGCCATATATCTTCACCAGTCTGGGAATTATATGATGTTAAAGGGCATGGACAGAAATATAAAAGTCAGTAATTACTATTAGAGCAGCCACAAACCGTATGAAGCGGGCAGATTCATGAAGAGTGAAAACTGCCCAAAGCCAAGCCACCCTACATCCCATGCAGCTGTTTGTGCACCGCAGTCCCCTGGTGCACAAACTTGACTGATACAACCGCAATGCTCTGCTCTCCAGGGCAAGCTGACAGTGAGTCACAAGTCCTGCATCACCTCAGTCTGTAACAAGTCTGTAACAGAGTGGTGACAGGGAACCACGGAATTCCTCTCGCATACAGTGGGGCACTCCAGTCCCAATATGTATTGACTGCTGTGTGCAAATGAATTTGGGGGCTTAAAAACATGCTACTTTTTAAGACACAGTTTAGGGATAAAGCCTATTCTACTTTTCTGTCCTTTAATAACCACTATTATAGTGTAATGAAAGTGGACAACGTTCTTAGAAATTCTGCAATTCTTTAAACAAACAAAAAACGTCATGGGATGCTATTCCCTGTGACAGCAATTGCATTTCTCCTTAGATTTAGGCACAGGATGGTGCAAGATCAATCCTTTACTCAGCAAAGTTTTTTCCTGTAAAACGCGAGGTACACTTCACAGATCACTGCTCCTCTGGTCGCCCTGAGAGTCAACAGCCTCCCTTCAAACCACAAGAGCAGCAGCCAACTGCTGACGCAGGGAGTCAGAGTGCAGCTCACCTCACACGAGCAGCACAGCTCCCCTGGCCAACACCCCACCTGGCACAAGCACGCGTTTGCGGACGATGTCGATGCACTCGCATCGACCCACACCGGCTTCGGCGCCGGCAGCAGCCCGGCCAGGCGCTGCCCCGCACTCACCGCTTGCAAGGAGCCGTTGCTGGGGTCGAACAGGAGCACGGCGGCTTGGTGAGACGGCACAGGGGAGCCCTTCTTGTGCTCGTAGAACGTCACCAACTTGGTTGTCAGCGCATCGTCTGCGGCACTGTACGCAGGCATAACGCCGAGGTACCTTCCGACGAGAATTATTACTGATGCCATTTCAGCAGAAGAGACGCCGGTACCCCCGTGCCACCGCCCTCCCCCGCCGCCCGCCCCGGGGGGCAGCGCCCGCCCTCA